>CAUYRH010041885.1:0-17923 GCA_963574655.1 Perodicticus potto | reverse complement strand
ATCTCACTTGCAATGTATTTTCTAGGTTGGAAAGTGGAAAATGAAACACATTACAATAATAATAAGCTTAAGTTACATATAGTTTTAAAAGTTTCAAAGAATCTTGATACAAAATCAGTTTATATTCTGGAAATATTTATAATAAAGTGTTCTAATTTCTACATGTTGTTCGGTGTCAGTGATCTGTTCCCACTCAGCAGTCATTTTCTCTTGGGAGGGGAAGAGCAATAACAGGGTAGTTTGTACTTAAGAGTCAAGATCTTAAAGTTGTAAAAATTCCTAATTTATTATACCTTGCTTATTCATATTTGAAAGCATTTCTTAAGATAGAGATCTGACCACAATTTTTTCAAATAAGTGAAACTAAAGAGAGAGAGATTTATAAGAAATAAAATGCAACTAGATTGTTCTGTCCTGGCCAGTGTTCTCATTCCAATAATCTTTTTTTTTTTTTTTTTATGATAAGCACATCAAGTATTTGAATATCACTATTTTGTTATAGAAAGAGTGATGAGGGGCCAGGCACGATGGCTCACACCTGTAATCCTAGCACTCTGGGAGGCCAAGGCATGTGGATCCTTTGAGCTCAGGAGTTTGAGACCAGGCTGAGCAACCCTGTCTCTAAAAATAGCCAGGTGGTGTGGCAAGCACCTGTAGTCCCAGATACTCTGGAGGCTGAGGCAAGAGAATCACTTGAGCTCAGGAGTTTGAGGTTACTATGAACTACATGACGCCATGGCACTCTACCAAGGGTGACAAAATGAGACTGTGTCTCAGAAAAAAAGTAATGGCTTGGAAATCTGCCGGGATTCTGGTCTCAGCTCTGTCATCAAGTTGTTATGTGACTTTGAGGGGGTCACTTCATTACCCTCCTTATCAAATATGACTAAGAAGACTTAACTCTAGGCTGGACGTGATGGCTCACATATGTAATCCTAGCACTCTGGGAGGCTGAGGAGGATGGATTGCTTGAGCTCACAGGTTCAAGACCAGCCTGAGCTAGAGCAAGACCTCATCTCTAACAATAGCCAGGTGTTGTGGCTCCTGTAGTCCCAGCTACTTGGAAGACTGAAGCAAGAGAATCGCTTGATACCAAGAGTTTGAGATTGTTATGAGCTGTGATGGCACAGCACTCTACAGAGAGCAACAAAGTGAGATTTGGTCTCAAAAAAGAAGACTTACCTCTAAACGTGTTTTGGATAACAAGAGTCTATAATGAGGGCTCGGTGCCCATAGTACAATGGTTATGGCACCAGCCACATGCACCAAGAGTGGTGGATTCGAACCTGGCCTGAGCCAGCTAAACAACGACAACTGCAACAACAAAAAAGAAATAGCCAGGCATTATGGCAGGCACCTGTGGTCCCAGCTACTTGTGAGGCTGAGGCAAGAAAATCGCTTAAGCCCAAGAGTTAGAGTTGCTGTGAGCTGTGATGCCATAGCCTCTGGGAGACATAGTAAAACTCTCACACACACACACAAAAAAGATACTATAATATGAACTGTGTTATATTAGGTCTGTTATAATCCTTAACTTAAAAATTGTTTTGCTAAAGTTATTTTTACAGCAACAGGAAAAGAGAAATGGAAATTCACAAACTGAAATTATCTGCCCTTCTCATTTTTTATTCTAAAATAGAACATTGAGCCTGAAAAGATAAACACTTGATAAAGTCATTATTTTTTTGTTTGTTTGTTTTTGTTTTTTTGAGACAGAGCCTCAAACTGTCTCCTTGGGTAGAGTGCTATGGCATCACAGCTCACAGCAACCTCCAACTTCTGGGCACGAGCGATTCTCCTGCCTCCACCTCCCAAGTAGCTGGGACTACAGGCGCCCACCACAACACCTGTCAATTTTTTGTTGCAGCCATCGTTGTTTGGCAGGCCCGGGATGGATTCAAACCCACCAGCTCAGGTGTATGTGGCTGGCGCCTTAGCTATTTGAGCCACAGGTGCCAAGCCAAAAATCATCATTATTAAAGCTTTTATTCAAATGCCTGTGCTCTGACTCTTCCCATATGTAATTACTAATCCTTTTTTTTTTTTTTTTGAGACAGAGCCTCAAGCTGTCACCCTGGATAGAGTGCTGTGGCATCACAGCTCACAGCAACCTCCAATTCCTGGGCTCAAGCGAGTCTCCTGCCTCTACCTCCCAAGCCGCTGGGACCAGAGGCGCCCGCCACAACGCCTGGCCATTTTTTGGTTGCAGCTGTCGTCGTTTGGCGGGCCCGGGCTGGATTCGAACCCGCCAGCTCAGGTGTATGTGGCTGGCACCTTAGCCGCTTGAGCCACAGGCGCCGAGCCTGTAATTACTAATCTTATATGTCAACTTGATAAGGCTAAAGGATGGCCAGATGGCTAGTAAAACATTTTTGGGTGTGTCTGTGAAGTGCTTCCAGAAGGGATTAGCATTTGAATTTGTGAACTGATTAAGGTACATGGCCTTACCCAATGTGAGTGGGCATTATCCAATCTGTTGAGGGTTCAAATAGAACAAAAAGGCAGAGAAGGGCAAATTTGCTATTTTTTTTTGCTAAGACATCCATCTTCCCCTTACCTTGGACACTGGTGCTCCTGGCCTTCACATTTGGACCAGGACTTACACTGTCAGCCCCACCCCTACTCCTTTCTACCCCCAGTTCTCAGGCCTCCAGACTAGACTGAATAACATCACAGACTTTCCTGGTTCTCTGGCTCGAAAACCGCAGATCATGGGAACTTTTCAGCTTCCATAATCATTTCATGTGAGCCATTTCCCATTTTGTATATGCATAAGACACATATACTATTCTGTTTCTCTGGAAAAGTCTAATACAGCGTCTTAGATGGTGACCTTCTAGGACAGTGGCTCTCAACCTTCCTAATGCTGTGGCCCTTTAATACAGTTCATGTGAGTCGAGACCCACAGGTTGAGAACTGCTGTTCTAGGAAAGGAAGAGGGGCTGTTAGAATCCGCCATGGAATCTCCAAGAATATTCTACTATTCCATTTTCTTGTTTATATTTAATTCTATCGAGAAGGAACTAAACTTAGTGATATATTTGCCTACAGACAAGACATGTAATAGTATTTTTTTTTTTTTTTTGAGACAGTCTCATTATGTCGCTCTTGGTAGAGTGCTGTGGTGTCACAGCTCACAGCAACCTCCGGCTCTTGGGCTTGGGTGATTCTCTTGCCTCAGCCTCCTGAGTAGCTGGGACTACTTGCCCACCACAACGCCCAGCTATTTTTTTCTTGCAGTTCAGCCGGGGCTGGGTTCAAACTCGCCACCCTTGGTATGTGGAGCCAGCGCCCTACTCACTGAGCCACAGGCACCACCCGTAATAGTATTTCTTGATATTTGGACAAAATGATGAATAGGAGCTAAAGAATAATTTGATTAGATTTATAATTTGCTATGTGACTAGACTCAAAGTGAGAAACTAGATCCCCAAATCAATTTTTCTTCCATGGCATTGACAGAGTGAGATTATTTAGTGCTATGATATCACTCCCTCTTTCTTACATTTCTAGTCTGATGGAAAAAGCAAAGTAGAGCATAAGTAAGTTGTAAATTATCAATCACAAAGAGTGTCTTTTCTCTGAAAACCCCAAGGCAGTATAGGCTTTTTTAATGGATACAAAAAAACAAATTCAGCTGAATTTTCAGCATTTTTCAAGTTGACAAAGTTCTTTCTCAGAGGTTATTTTCAGTCTAATGCTTGGATAGAAATTAATAACTGCAGTTTTTTTTGTTTTGTTTTGTTTTTTGAGACAGTCTCACTTTGTCACCCTGGGTAGAGTGCTGTGGTGTCATAACTCACAGCAACCTCAAATGCTTGGGCTCAAGCAATCCTCTTGCCTCAGCCTCCAGAGTAGCTGGGACTACAGTCGTGTGCACAGCGCCTGGATATTTTTTAGAGACAGGGTCTCACTCTTGCTCAAGCTGGTCTCAAAATCCTGAACTCAGGTGATCCACCCACGTTGGCCTCCCGAAGTGGTAGGCTTACAGGCGTGAGCCACTGCGCCTGGCTATTAAAACTGCAGTTGACCCTTAAACAACATGGGTTTGAACTCCACAGGTGCATTTCCCCCCTACTCCCCCTCACCCCCAGCCTGGGCTGGGTTTGAACCCGCCACCTCCAGTATATGGGGCCAATGCCCTATTCCTTTGAGCCATAGGCGCCGCCCACCACAGGTGCATTTTTACATGGACTGTTTTCCTCCTCTGCCACTTTTGAGATAGCAAGACCAACTTGTTCCTCCTCTTAGCCTAATCTACATGTAAACAACCAGGATCTTTATGATGATCCACTTCCACTTAGCGAATAGTAAATATATTTTCTCTTATGATTTTAAATAATATTTTTCCTCTTGCTTAATTAGAAGACTATAGTATTGGGTGGCGCCTATGGCTCAAAGGAGTAGGGCACCGGCCCCATATGCCAGAGGTGGCTGGTTCAAACCCAGCCCCAGCCAAAAACTACAAAAAAAAAAAAAAAGACTATAGTATTTAAATATATGACATACAAACTATGTGTTAATCAAATGTTTATATTATTGGTAAGGCTTCCAGTCGACCCTAGACTATTAGTCAAGTTTTGTGGGAGTCAAAAATTATACACAGATGGCTCAGTGCCTGTGGCTCAAGTGGCTGAAGCGCCAGCCACATACACCTGAGCTGGCGGGTTGGAATCCAGCCCGGGCCCGCCAAACAAAAATGACGGCTACAACCAAAAAATAGTCGGGCATTGATGCGGATGCCTGTAGTCCCAGCTACTTGGTAGGCTGAGGCAAGAGAATCACTTAAGCCCAAGAGTTTGAGGTTGCTGTGAGCTGTGATACCATGACACCCTACCCAGGGCAACATACTGAGACTCTGTCTCAAAAAAATAAAGATAGCCGGACGTTGTGGCGGGCACCCCTAGTCCCAGCTACCTGGGAGGCTGAGGCAAGAGGATCAGTTAAGCCCAAGAGTTTGAGGTTGCTATGAGCTATGACGCCATGGCACTCTACCCAGGGTGACAGCTTGGGACTGTGTCTCAAAAAAAAAAGTAATTGTGAAAAATTGGAACAAAAAGGCTGGGCACCTGTAGCTCAGCAGCTAGGGTGCCAGCCACATACACCAGAGCTGGTGGGCTCAAATCTAGCCCCGACCTGCCAAACAACAATGACAACTGCAACCAAAAAAATAGCTAGGCATTGTGGCAGGCGCCTGTAGTCCCAGCTACTTGGGAGGCAGAAGCAAGAAAATCGCATAGGCCCAAGAATTTGAGGTTGCTGTGAACTGTGACACCACAGCACTCTACCCAGGACAGCTTAAGACTGTCTCAAAAAAAAAAAAAAAATTGGGCAGTGCCTGTGGCTCAGTGAGTAGGGCACCAGCCACATATATACCAAGGGTGGTGGGTTCAAACCCGCCCCAGCCAAACTGCAACAACAACAAAAAAGTAACCAGTCATTGTGGCAGGCACCCGTACTCCCAGCTACTCGGGAGGCTGCAGCAAGAGAATCACCTAAGCCCAAGAGCTGGAGGTTGCGGTGAGCTATGACGCCTCGGCACTCTACCAAGGGCGACAAAGTGAGCTCTGTCTCAAAAAAAAAACATTGGAACAAAAAAACGGAATTGATGGCCATAACGTGAATGAACAAATGTTGAAAGGTACATACCAGCATTGTGCCAGGAAGGAACCTGAGAAAAACAATGAGAACGTAAGCTCTCTTCCACAGACAGCTTGCAGATCAGCAGAGGAAGCCAATCAGTCACAGGGCACCAGCCGGTCAGGCTGGAAAGGACTCCACAGCAGCGCCAAAGGATGATGAGGCTTCACTAACTTGAGAGACATGATCTGCATCTACAAAGGACCAATCCTATGCTGAGTGAAGAAGGATGGGGAAATGCGTTCCAAGCAGCCGTACCATCATATCCAAAGATCCATACGCAAGAAAACAGTTACATGTTTTGGCCAACCAGAATTTTCTCTTAGTGACTATGTAAGGCGTCACTGGGGCTTATCTGAGAAGAAAGGAGGTCTCCTGTAAGCCAAGGAACTTGGATTTGTCCTGGTGAGGATTTGTCCTTAGTTTTCTTTCAGAAAGACTACTTCCTACAGGACCCAAACGCTGCTCACCACAATTATCCAAACCTTTTGGCTTTATTCTAGATTCAGGGGTTTGACTGGATGGACTTGAATGCTTGACAGCCAGAGCTGCAGGCTACAGAGAATATGAGGAGGGCCCATGAGAGAGTGGATCAGGGGAAGTTTGAGAAACCATGAAGGAATCCAGTGGGAGTTATCATTATAACAGGGAAGGATGACTAGAAGGTAGTGTCCCCAAGAGCTCAGATTGAAGGACTTCTGCCTGAAGATTTGGGTGAACACGATGAAGGCAGAAGAGAGGCCACTCCTGAAACAATAACTCCACTGTGTGCACCGTGTAATTTATGACATGAAACTTGAAGTCTGGGGGTTAGGGTGGGGAAACCAAAACCAAAAGCAGAAAGATAAGGCAGAAGGACACTTTAGGGTTCCAGCAAGAGACATAGTTGGTCGGAGCCAGATCGGGAGTGAAGTGGAGGGAGCAGCAAAGCTCATGCCCACATTTCTCTTGGACAATCAAGTGGATGCTTTTGGTCCCCAACATGGAGAATTCAAGAGGTGGTGGAAGGAGTAATTTGGTTGAAAACAGTTCAATTTTGGTGTATTGAATTTTAACCTGTTAAACATCCCAATGATATTTGAGTCTGGAACTTAAGAGGGATGGAGAAGAAGTTTGGGGAGTCACTTGCATAGAGATACAATTGAAGTTATGAGAGTAAGTGATGCCCAGGGAGAAAATGTAGTGTAGGAAGAAAATCTAGCAATGGATGTAGCCTACATAGCACCAATATTTAAGAGGATAATGGGCTCGGCGCCTGTGGCTCAACGGGCTAAGGCGCCAGCCACATACACCTGAGCTGACGAGTTCGAATCCAGTCCAGGCCTGCCAAAAAAATATGACGGCTGCAACCTTATGGCCGGGCGTTTTGGTGGGTGCCTGTAGTCCCAGCTACTTGGGAGGCGGAGGCAGGAGACTTGCTTGAGCCCAGAAATTGGAGGTTGCTGTGAGCTGTGATGCCACAGCACTCTATCCAGGGTGACAGCTTGAGGCTCTGTCAAAAAAAAAAAAAAAAGAGGATAATGAACTACGAAAGGACACAGTTTAAATGAGCAGAAAATTAAGAACAAGTACATGTGTGTGATGTCACAGTAGCAAAATGAAAGAGCATTTCAAGAAAAGAAAGTTCAACATCTGTCTTTTTTTTTTTTGGCTATAGAACATTTATTTATTGCAAACCAAATTTGAGGTATGAGAAGCTGACCTCAACATCTGTCTTAGTTAAGGAAAATCAGAGCTGAAACATCTCCTCTGTGCTTAACAAAGCATGTCTTTTCAGTAGCTTTTCCCCTTCCATTTTGTACCTTTCTCTGACAGTGAGGAACCCCAGCTCTTGTTTTTATACATTATGTCCAATATGTGTATACTATTGCCTTACCATGTTGCCTGCCTTCATATCTCACTGGACCCCAAATAGCAAAGAAGAAAGGAAGGAGGAAGAGAGAATAGGTGACACATTTTCCTTTTTTTTTTTTTTTTTGAGACAGAGTCTTACTATGCTGCCCTTAGTAGAGTGCCACTAGTAGAGTGCTGTGGCATCACAGCTCACAACATCCTTAAACTCTTGGGCTTAAGTGATTCTCTTGCCTCAGCCTCCCAAGTAGCTAGGACTACAGGCACCTCGCACAACATCCAGTTATTTTTTTTTGTTACAGCTGTCATTATTGTTTAGCTGGCTCAGGCCAGGTTCGAACCCGCCACCCTTGGTGCATGTGGCTGGCGCCATAACCACTGTGCTATGGGCACCGAGCCGACACATTTTACTTTAAACTAGTGACCACAAATCTTCAATATATTAAGTTTCTCTAATAAATTTCCCACTCTTAAAGATGTCTATTTCATATTCTTCCCTCTCTTTTCAAGACTTCCCCTCCCTGGTGCCTTCACAAAGACCCATTTCCTCTCAACTGATGGCCTCACTTAAAATTCCAGGGACAAAACAGAGGCCTTGGATGGGCTTAGTGGCTCACACCTATAGTCCCAGCACTTGGGAGGCTGAGGCAGGTGGATTGCTTGAGCTCACAGGTTTGAGGCCAGCTTGAGCCAGAGTAAGACCCCGTCTGAAAAGTAGCCAGGCATTCTGGCAGGCTTCCGTAGTCCCAGCTACGTGGGAGGCTGAGGCAGGAGGATCACTTGAACCCAAGAGTTTGAGGTTGCTGTGAGCTAAGATACCACAGCACTCTACCAAGAGTGACCAAGTGAGACTCCTTCTCAACAACAACAAAACAGAGGCCTTCAGAGGGGACCTTACTCATTGTCCTACTGCTGGCTCTATAATCTTTCTTCAATACTCTGTGTTTTCTGCCTTTCCTCCTGTCACAGTGAAGATGTCCATGCTTTTATTAGAGACAATTCCTCCCTTATACCCAGGATCCCACATGCTTTTTACCTTCTCAAGGACTTCCTCTTTCTCCTGCATCATGAATCTTTCCTCCTTTACTGTATTATTCTATCAATAGGCAAACATGTTTCTGTCTCTGCTTCTAAAACAAGAAATACCAAATACTACCTTTGTTACCAGATGAAGAGGGTCTGGCCTCCTGTCACTGTCAGCCAGTATGCAGCGGCAGGGATAGATCCACCAAACTTTATTTGTCAGAAGGCCTGGATTCTGGGGAACAGTTGGGTAGCCTCTCTAAGACCGTTCTGTTCTTCCGTTTCCAAAATGACAGTTTATACATAAAGGTTCAAAGCAAAGACCATACCAACCCCTATTCCAAATAGTAATCAGCATAACTCAGTGACCTATGACAACATTCCAGTTCAAAAGTTTATCTCCTAAATCAATCTGCCTAAACTACTCAAGATAGACATCTTTAGGGTGGGAGCTAAATTAACAAAACAATAAGAATGGGAGACAGGGGTGAAGGTCAGGCAGGAGCTGAACCGACCAGACCAACTGTGTCATGTCTGCCCTAGCCTGACAGAACTCCATCTTATTCTCTCTACATGTGCTTTCACCTTGACCTCTTAAACCCCTTTCAGCTATCTCCTTTCCGTTTGATATCAAAACTTGTCTACACTAGCTACACTTCCTCACTTCCTGTTTTCTCCTTGACTTACCTGGTTTCTGTTCCTAGCCCTCCTCTGAAATTCTTCTTGTTGAGGTCCCCAAGTGACCTCCATTTTGACAAATCCAGTGGATATTTTTTGTTAATATTCAAGACAGTCTTTCTTCCATCTAGTTGCCAAGTCCCTCTTACTCTCTTGCCCCACGTTCTCCTGATTTTTCCCACCTCAGCAGCTCCTCCTGCTCATGGTTGTCATTCCTGGTCCCTCCCCCTTACACCCCTAAATGCTGCACATATGAGATCTAACACTTAAGTTCCAGTAGGAACTCATCCTAGAAAAAGTGCTACATACCGCATTGCTAAATATCACTATAGTTACCCCTTTGGAAAGCTATGTACCTGCCCCAGAGCCTAATCCACCCTACACAGCAATTTTGGAACTCTTTTTTCTGGAATGATTATCAAAGCTGTTGATGCACAGCCCAGAAAAACAGGCTCCACGCCTAAAGCTCAGCAGCTAGGGTGCCAGCCACATACACCAGGGCTGACGGGTTCGAACCCAGCCCTAGCCTGCCAAACAACAATGACAGCTACAACAAAAAAATAGCTGGGCATTGTGTCAGGCGCCTGTAGTCCCAACTACTTGGGAGGCTGAGGCAAGAGAATCGCCTAAGCCCAGGAGTTGGAAGTTGCTGTGAGCTGTGATGCCACAGCACTCTACCAAGAGCAACATAATGAGACTCTGTCTCAAAAAAAGAAAAAAAAAAAAAAAAGCAACAATAAATGCCACTCAGCAAGACACTGCCGCAGGTTCACAAGAACACAGATGTGAGACACCAGTAAACCAAGGTTATTAAACCTTATTGAGTTGTTTGCACAGTGTTGCCAACATAAGTGCATAGTTTGCAAACTTAATTGTCAGACTTCGTATAACAACAGATATTGAGCAGTGAGGTATATAGCACTCAAATTCCAGAGAACAGTGAGAGTAACCTCTCCAAGACTCTTTTGTTCTTTCATTTCCAAAATCAGTTTTAAACATAATGGTTCACAGCAAAGAACTCTTACTTTAAATAATATACAGCGCAACTTAGTGACAATCTATTACAATGTTTCCAACTTAAAAGTCAATTTCCTAAGACAATCCTTCTAAAACAAAGACCACAATAACCCTTATTTTATTTTATTTTATTTTATTTTATTTTATTTTATTTTATTTTATTTTATTTTTTGAGACAGAGTCTCACTTTGTCACCCTCGGTAGAGTGTCATAGTGTCATAGCTCACAGCAACCTCAAACTGTTGCCCCCCGCCTAATAACCCTTATTTTAAAGAATAAACAGCACAACTCAGTGACAATCTATTACAACATTTCTAGTTCAAAAGTTAATTCTCTAAACTATACAAGATGGGGCCAGGCTTGGTGGCTCATACCTGTAATCATAGCACTCTCGGAGGCCGAGATGGGTGGATTGACTGAGCTCACAAGTTCAAGGCCACCCTGAGCAAATGTGAGACCCCGTCTCTAAAAAATAGCCTGGCATTGTGGTAGGCGCCTGTAGTCCCAGCTACTCGGAGGCTGAGACAAGAGAATTGCTTGAGCACAAGAGTTTAAAGTTGCTGTGGGCTATGACACCATGGTACTCTACCAAGGACCTTACTTACCAAGTTAAGACTCTGTCTCAATAAAATAAAATAAAATATAAACTTTTCAAAATGGGCATCTTCAGGGTGTTCAGCAACTTACAAAACAATTAAAATGAGGGACTGGGGTTGAAGGTCACTTAGGACCTACAGGGACCAGACCAGTTATGTCATATAGGCCCTAGCCTGACAGACGCCATCTTACTCTCACTTCCTGGGCTTTCACAGTCACTTCCCCTAGTCCTCCCTGAATCTGTAAACTGAAATATTGACTCTGTTGTTCAAGCTAAAAATTACTAAAAAATCACTCGTGATACCTTCTCTCTTGCATGAGACCCATCAACAATGTTCCTGGTTGTATCACCAAATTCTCTCTCCTGCTGTCCGGTTCTCTGCATCTTCATTGTCACTGCCCTGTCCCAAGCCATCATTCATCCTCACACTAAACCGAACAAATAGGTCCAAGAAATACTGCAAAACATGAAGAACTGGGATGTTGATCCAGGTGGATTACCTGAACTCAGGAGTTTGAGACCAGCCTGGGCAAGAGTAAGACCCCCAACTCAACTAAAGTAGAAAACTAGCCAGACGTTATTGTAGATGCCTGTAGTCCCAGCTACTCAGGAGTCCAAGGCAAGAGGATCTCCTGAACTCAAGAGTTTGAGGTTGCCGTGAGCTATGGTGACACCAGGGCAATCTACTGAGGTCGACAGAGTGAGAGTGTTTCCAAAAAAAAAAGAAAAAACCTGAATACTTCTAAGAAATAGAGTAGAAAGGGCAGTGCCCATGGCTCAGTGGGTAGGGCGCCGGCCCCATATACCAAGGGTGGCAGGTTCAAACCCTGCCCCAGCCAAACTGCAACAAAGAAAATAGCTAGGCATTCTCGTGGGCGCCTGAAGTCCCAGCTACTTGGAAGACTGAGGCAAGAGAATCGCCTAAGCCCAGGAGTTGGAGGTTGTTGTGAGCTGTGACACCACGGCACTCTACCGAGGGCGATAAAGTGAGACTCTGTCTCTACAAAAAAAAATAAATAAATAATAAAAAGAATATTATTCAAGATATGAATGAAGAGATACATAGGGCAAGGCATGTGGGAAGGAGTGGGAGCTCCCATACTCTCCCCTGGCTCACTACCTTCCAGGAACCACCACATGTTCAGCTGCCCAGAAGCTCTCCTGTCTTCCAGGGCCTTTTACAAAGAGACTTTATTGTGGAGGCATGATTGAAGCATCACCAACTATGTAGAAATGCTATTGGACAAAGAGGGTATGATCTAATACTAACAGACTGAGTGGGAAAAACCTAGCAAGACCTGTCTGTTCAGATTCTTCTTGACCTCTCTATGTAGCATTCTTTTTCTTCTAGAGTACGGGGCGGTACTTCTTCTGAAATGAGTGTCTTATGACCTACAATCAGACAAGTAGGTCAGAGGCCTCGGAAGATTAGAGTTTTGTTTTTTTTTTTAGCACTTGCAATGAAGAGAAAAAAGGAGCAGGTGGAAGGAGGGCAGGAGAAGGTCCAAGAGAGATTTTGATTTTTTGAGGCTGCTTCTGAGGCCTAAAAGTGCCCCAACAATAACAAAAGACTGAAACAAAGAGTACTGGAGTTATGAGCCAGGAATCATGGACAAAAGCATATAGATATAGATATAGATAGATGGATATGACCACCCAGGGGACTGTAACAAACTGGTCAGCTTATGGAAGTGCTCATCAGAAGAAACTATGCCTCCTGTACTGATACTTACATGTAATGCATGTCCAGTCAATGAAAATTATGGCAAGTTAAGGAGGCAGTCAATGTAGGGAGGTGGTCAACTTTGAAGCTTCTACTGTATGTACTACTGGCAGAAAAATGATAGAAATGGTGCTGTGTTCTTGTTGCAGACTGACAGGAGGGACATTTTTGCAACTGGTCCTGTTATTGATTGTCATTCATTTCAATGACTTAGGATGGCACCTACCAGGTTTTTCCACAAAATGGCTCTTCCTTTTGTAACTAATGAATATCTTATAAAGAGCTGCTTTGAAATTATGTAAATATTTGATTAGAAAGTACAACAAGCCGGGCATGTGGCTCACACCTGTAATTCTAACACTCTGGGAGGCTGAGTCAGGTAGATTGCCTGAGCTCAGGAGTTAAAGACCAGCTCTGAGCAAGACCCCAGCTCAACTAAAAGTAGAAAAATTAGCCAGGCAAAAAAAGGAAAAAGAAAATATGACAAAATAATACACCTTGATTAATTCGCATTTTATTAACGGCAGTATCTACACACACTTGCAAAACAGTTGCAGGTGTGTGTACAATAAGATGTAGACTTAGGCAATGTGTAAAAGGTTGTGGATTCCTAGACCCTAAGCAATAACTCCAACACAACTTTGAACTTTCAAAACAAATTGTTTTGAACTCTAGGTGTCCATTTACAGGCTGTGTGTGGTACATTCTTTGTCAGAGAAAACGGCCACAATTATTCTCCCTATATCCACCTATTTAGTTGTCTCCTCCCACAGTGGCTGGCCATGGTCTTGTAACCTGCTTTGGCCAATGGGAGAATAGCAAGTATGATAAGTGAGACTTGGAAAGTTCCTGTGCTTGCTGCCTCTAACCACTGTGTTCAAGCCCTGCTGGATAAAGAGTCGCTAATGGTCATATCCCCTTCTCCCAGCTGCCCCTCATGTATGAGACCCCTTGGCCATCCAGAGCCCACTGAGCCAACCCAGCCAATTCACAGAATTGTTGAGAAATAAATGTTAGCTATTTGAAGGCCTAAGTAGACAGGTGGTTTATGATGCAGCAAAAGTTAACTCATACAGTACATGATCTCAGATGAGTTTCTTTCTTTCTTTTTTTTTTTTTGAGATAGAGTCTCACCGTATTGCCCTCAGTAGAGTGCTCAGGCATCACAGCTCACAGCAACTTCCAACTCCTGGGCTTAGGCGATTCTCTTGCCTCAGCCTCCCGAGAAGCTGGGACTACAGGCACCTGCCACAACGCCCCGCTGTTTTTTGTTGCAGTTTGGCCAGGGCCAGGTTTGAACCCGCCATCCTTGGTATATGGGGCCAGCACCCTACTCATTGAGCCATAGGTGCCGCCCTCAGGTGAGTTTCTTAATATCTGAGTCTCGTACATAAACCAAAGATAAAGCAATCACCCTTGGAGGGCTATTTTTTTTTTTTTTTTTTTTTGACACAGAGTCTCACTTTGTCACTCTCAGTAGAGCGCTGTGGCCTCATAGCTCATAGTAACTTCCAATTCTTGGGCTCAAGCGATTGTCTTGCCTCAGCCTCCTGAGTAGCTGGGACTACAAGTGCCCGCCACAATGCCAGGCTATTTTTTTTTTTGGAGATGAGTTCTCACTCTGGCTCAGGCTGGTCTCAAACTTGTGAGCTCAGGAAATCCACCCGCCTCAGCCTCCCAGGTGCTGGGATTACAGGCATGAGCCTGCATGTACTGCACCCAGCTGGAGGGCTATTCTGAGGATTGAATGAGGAAATATATGTGAAGTGCTGGGCACAACGTACATGCTCAACACATTGATAATAAGAACAAATGACCTCTTAGCCAGGCGTTGTGGTGGGCGCCTGTAGTCCCAACTACTCGGGAGGCTGAGGCAAGAGAATCACCTAAGCCCAGGAGTTGGAGGTTGCTGTGAGCTGTGTGACGCCACGGCACTCTACCGAGGGCGATAACGTGAGACACTGTCTATACAAAAAAAAAAAAAAAAAAAAAAAAACGACCTCAGCAGGCTGGGAGGCACTGCTCTAGTACATGGTAAGCAGTCCTCCTCTCTGAGAATGCCAGAGGGGAAGTATCCCAAAGATCTGGAAGAACAGGCCGGCAGAGGCCAAGACATGAGCATGCACTGCCCGGTCGGTCACAGCAGTAGAGGTGAGACTTAGGCCGAGGTGAGATTTCTCACCATGGACTAAAAATGAGAGAAAGAACGAAGGATGGGGAGGGCTAAGACACTTGTTATTGCTTCTCTCCTTTTGGCTAAGATCAAGTGTAGTATCTGTTCTTATCAGTTTAATATCTGATATGTTCTCTATCTGAGAACACAATAATAATCAGAAATTTGGCACTAGGCAATGGACTGTGAGCTTTCTCTGTCTACTCCACGCATCGTCCTGATACTGCAGTGCTTCTAGGAAAGGTGCATTGCCACTTTGGGGGCTTTATGTTGTTTTTATAAAAAACAGACACTATGTGGTTTTTTTGCTTGGCATAATTTTTTCATTTATACTACTTAGTAGTTTTTGTAATGTTTTGTCACCTGTAACCTGACATGTTCTAGTTTTAGTTATTTTAACACGAGCTGTAGTCCATTCAACCACCTTTCTTGTTTGTCAACTAATTAATAAACTAATTTTGTTCTCAAAAAGATTTCTAAAAAAGAATAAGGGGGACTGGGCGTGATGGCACAGGTTAGAGACCAGCCTGAGCAAGAGTGAGAGCCGGGGAGGCTGAGGTAGGAGAATTGCTTAAACCCAGGAGTGTGAGGTTGCTGTGAGCTGTGATGTCATAGCACTCTACCAAGGGTGACAAAGTTGAGACCCTGTCTCAAAGAAAAAAAAGGTTGGAAATTTAGTTACTAATTTAGTTATATTTTGTTATAAATTTACTATATTGTAATTTGTTATGTAACAAATTTAGTTGGCATGATTGTGGAAATGCTTGTGAAAATGACTTGCCTGATAAAGCCACCCAATGTGTTAACCAGGCCTGGGAAAGAAGTATGTTTAGGAAAAAGCTGATGACTTTGAAGTCAGAAACTTGTCCATTTCTGACTAGGAAGTAAATCATTTAACTGAGTTAACAAATTGTCGATTCAGAAAAATCTTGGAGACTGGATGCATATAATCCTAGCAGTCCAGGAGGCCCAGGCAGGTGGATTGTTTGGGCTCAGGAGCTCAGAGACCAGCCTGAGCAACAGAGAGACCCCATCTCTACTAAAAGTAGAAAATGTAGCTAAACATTTTGGCCCATGCCTGTAGTCCCTGCCACTAGAGCTGTTGAGGCAAGAGGATAGCTTTGAGCTCAAGAGTTTGAGGTTGCTGTGAGCTATGACACCATGGCACTCTACTCCGGGGCAACTGACTGAGACTCTGTCTGAAAAAGAGAGAGAAAGAGAAAACATCTTGGGATATCCTCCTTAATCTTGATGTCACAGACTCTATTTACAGCTTCCTAGCATGAGTGACCATGGGTAACTGTCACTGATCTATGTCCCTATTGCCTCTCACCTTTTTGGTTAAAATCATGTGATCTGAGTCCCTGAGTTTTCTGATCTGTAAAATGAGGAGAACCATGTCTGCTTTGCAGTGTTACTACAAGAATAAAGTGTATATGAAGTGTTATGTGTTAAGAAAAATGTCCTTTACTTAGAAGAATGTCTTTACAATGAAAAGGAAAATTATTTAGCTCCCAAGAGCTGACAACTAACACAGGAAAGGCAAATTTCATGCCTAAAAGAACTCGAGGACGGCTCAGCACCTGTGGCTCAACGGGCTAAGGCGCCAGCCACGTACACCTGAGCTGGCAGGTTCGAATCCAGTCTGGGCCCGCCAAACAACAATGACGGCTGCAACCAAAAAATGGCCAGGCGTTGTGGCGGGTGCCTGTAGTCCCAGCTACTTGGGAGGCAGAGGCAAGAGACTCGCTTGAGCCCAAGAAATGGAGGTTGCTGTGAGCTGTGATGCCACGGCACTAGACCCAGGGTGACAGCTTGAGGCTCTGTCTCAAAAAAAAAAAAAAAAAGAACTCGAGGACAAATCTCATGATCATCCTATGTGGCATTGGGCCTAGGACTTAAAACCTGTGGCCTTTCATGATTCTGTGACTAGAAGAGGTTTAGTGTTTCTCTAGGAACATAAAAGATTAAAGAACATCCGTATAAGTAGAGACACAATCCATGTCCATATGTTGAAAGATGTGATTAATATTGGAAAGATGTCAGTTCTTCTAAATTTAACCTGTAGAATCTGCAGTCTCAAGCACAATTGCAAGTGTTTTTGGAAATCGAACCAAATTTAAAATTTAGATGGAAAACAAAATGCTGAAAATGATCAAGACATACTTGAATAAGAAAGGGAAAGATAGGGAGAAGACTTGCTCCAGCAAAAGACTTCTCATCATGTTATAATAATCTGGGGGTTGGAGGGGCCTACCCCAAAGGACAGACAGGTTTACCGGGCAGTAGCCGGGAAATAAGTGGTTGGACTTGAATGTTCTCTCCAGCTTCTTCTTGGTAATACAGGAATTAGAGGGACCCTTGGCAGGGTTGGTGAGCTTGTCTCCCAGACATTTGGGGATGGTCTTGATGTTTCAGAAGGCAGCCTCATACAGCAGCAGGATGACCTGATTCTCAGGGCACGGGGCAAATGTCCACCCCTGCTGTCTCACTCTCCAGGCTGGCGGGATGTGCAGTGAGTCCTCCCAGGGGCCCACCCCTCTGAGTAGGTGGGTGATGCACATAGTCCTGAGCTCTTGGGGTTGTTGTGGCCACACTTTCTGAGTTAGTGAGGCACACCACCACCCCACACCGACTTTGAGGAAGGCCCTGGCAGCTCACCACCCAGCACTGCTGTGGTAGTTACTTGGCAAACTTCTCCTTCACTACAATGTAATCCTGTAGAGAAATGTCATTGATCACCGATGCTGCACCTCCCCAAGGCCTTGATGTCAGGGGTCTCTTCACTGTTGGCGGGGCTGTCTCCCACTCTGCCCTCGCAAGGATGCAGCAGGAACGTCTCTATTGCCTGGCATGGACCACCAGCATCACTGGCACTGGCAGAAAAGACTGATCTGTAGTAATTAAGACAGAGGGGTTTGATTGAAAGGTAGACAGAATACAGAAACCAGAAGCAAGGCTCGGCGCCTGTGGCTCAACGGGCTAAGGCTCCAGCCACGTACACCTGAGCTGGCGGGTTCAAATCCAGCCCGGGCCCGCCAAACAACAATAACGGCTGCAACCAAAAAGTGGCCGGGCATTGTGGCTGGCGCCTGTAGTCCCAGCTACTTGGGAGGTGGAGGCAGGAGACTCGCTTGAGCCCAGGAAATGGAGGTTGCTGTGAGCTGTGATGCCACAGCACTCTCTCCAGGGTGACAGCTTGAGGCTCTGTCTCAAAAAA
>CAUYRH010041882.1:0-37251 GCA_963574655.1 Perodicticus potto | reverse complement strand
GGTTTTTTTTTTTTTTTTGGGACAGAGCCTCAAGCTGTCACCCTGGATAGAGTGCTGTGGCATCACAGCTCACAGCAACCTCCAATTCCTGGGCTCAAGCGAGTCTCTTGCCTCTGCCTTCCAAGTAGCTGGGACTACAGGTGCCCGCCACAACGCCCGGCCATTTTTTGGTTGCAGCTGTCATTGTTGTTTGGCGGGTCCGGGCTGGATTCGAACCCGCCAGCTCAGGTGTCCGTGGCTGGTGCCTTAGCCCGTTGAGCCACAGGCGCTGAGCCGGCTTGTATATTGTTGACTCTGCTTTTATTTTATTTTACTTGTGGCTTTAAAGAAAAGATGAAGTAGGTAGGTAATTAAATAAAGAATTACTTTAGGAGCAAAGACAAAGATGTTCTTCTGTTCTGGAGTTCTAAATACTTACATAAGGCAATGAGCAACTGGGTGATGTTTTAAAGAATAATTTCAACCACAATTTTATTTTGTTTCCTTCATCTCCCCCATTCCCTCCCCAGCTCTGCACTGAACATCTGCTTCTCTCCTATGAGAGGAAGTGAAAGATTTAGGTCAGGCATAAAAACAGACTATCTTTACTGTGCTGTTCACTTTTAAAAACCCCTGCCCCCCTCCACTAGGCCACTTTACCATCATATTACCCTTTATCAACAGTTTTATTGTGATTTTTGGAAGTTGACTTTCCCCAGGAAGCAGAACTGCTATTGTAGGGTTATGAAATTAAGCTAGATGATCACTTTCAAGGATGCTGATAGGAGTTAAGAAAGATCATGCCTCAAGTATCACAGGACTTTCCTTTGTATTTGTTTTGCTGATGAGTTTCTTGCAACAAATATCTTAAGAGAATATTACTGAGTTTTGGGGATCCCCAAACTCAGATCCCATACATGTATCTATAGTTCTGGGTAGAGGTAACCCAAAATAAGAATAGATCCAGTTGATTGAGATGAGGTAGCAAGACCAGCATCCTTGGGGAAGTCTGTCTCTAGAAAGATATTATCCATCTCCTGTCTTTTTTTTTAATGGTCAAAACCACCTGTTTTTTTTTTTTTTAATTGAATCATAGCTGTGTGCATTAATGCAATCATGGGGTACAGTGAATTAGTTTCATATACAATCTGAAATATTTTCATCAAACTGGTTAACATAGACTTTGTGGCATTTTCTTGGTTACATTTTTTTTTTTTTTTTTTTTTAGCTAGGGAGATTTCCTTTTAGTATTTCAGTAGTGTTTCTCTCTCTCTTTTTTTTAATTGTTGGGGATTCATTGAGGCACAAGAAACCAGGTTACACTGATTGCATTTGTTAGGTAAAGTCCCTCTTACAATCGTGTTTTGCCCCCCAAAGTTGTGGCACACACCAAAACCCCACCCCCTTCGCTCCTTCCCTCTCTCTACTCTTCCTTTCTGCACCCCTCCCTCATTCTTTCTCTCTCTGCTCTCCCCTTCCCTTGCTCCCACCGTATCATTAATTGTCATTCATTGTCCTCATATCAAAATAGAGCATATGGGATTCATGCTTCTCCATTCTTGTGATGTTTTACTAAGAACAATGTGTTTCACTTCCATCCAGGTTAATACAAAGGCTGTCATCTGCTGTCTTAATTCTTTTCTTTTCTCTCTCTCTCTTTTTTTTTTTTTTTGAGACAGAGTCTTACTATGTCGCCCTTGGTAGAGTGCCGTGGTGTCATAGCTCACAGCAACCTCATAGTCTTGGGCTTAAGCAATTGTCTTGTCTCAGCCTCCCAAGTAGCTGGGACTACAGGCATCTGCCACAATGCCTGGCTATTTTTTGTCACAGCTGTCATTGTTGTCTAGCTGGCCTGGGCTGGGTTCGAACCTGTCACCCTCAGTGTATGTGGCACCATAACCACTGTGTTATGAGTGCTGAGCCTTCTGTCTTAATTCTTTATGAAGAATAGGATGATTGCATCTTTCTTTATGGATGTTTACTGGGTTCCTCTTTTTTATGGCACTAACCTAGTAGCTGTAATTGGTGTGCTTGTCTACTCTGGCTTTGCCAAAGATCACCCATCTTTGGCATAATAGGGCTATGGCATAATTAATTAATAAATAAATAAATATATATATATTTTGAGATAGAGTCTCACTTTGTCACACTTGGTAGAGTGCGGAGGTGTCACAGCTCACAGCAACCTCAAACTCTTGGGCTCAAGTGATTCTCTTGCCTCAGGCTCCCAAGTAGCTGGAACTACTGGAGCCTGCCACAACCCCTTGTTATTTTTAGAGACGAGGTCTTGCTCTTGCTCAGGCTGGTCTCAAACCTGTGAGCTCAGGCAGTCCACCCACCTCGGCCTCCCAGAGTGCTAGGATTACAGGTGTGAGCCACCGCACTCAGCCTAATAAATATTAATAATAACAAATCATAGCTAATACATATATAGCACTTATTACCTACCAAACACTCTTCTCTTACATATATTAACTCATTTAAATGTGTGTTGGGTGCATACAATAAAACACATTGTTGTAGGAAGTAAGGGTATAGAAGCAATTGAGATGATATTTGGAATATGGGGAACTTTCTGCTAAAAGAACTTTAAGTCCATAAGGGAAGGCTTGAGATGGTATTTGGGTAATGTTGAACAGCAAGGATCTTTTAGGGGTCCATTTTTTCAGCTCTAGAACTTAGCTGAGGAAAGTGTAGCAGGGAGAATACATTGGTCTTTATTTCCCTGAAGGAAACTCTTGTGTCCTTCTCCAAGAGCCTCCAGCAACCCCAGGCTTACCATCATCACGCACTCACCTGAGTACCTGCTTTCCTTGGTGTGGCTCTGGGCCCCTCCCTGGCTTTCCAGGTTGTCTTGGGCAGACTGGGTCCCTGTGGATACTTTCCTGCTCTGTCTTTCCATGTGGCAGCCTTTTGCTAGAAAGGGTACAGTTTCATCATTAAGGGGTTGGAATTAAAATTCAAACCAATTGCTTACCAGAAATTTCACTAAGTTTAAGATCTCATTAACATACAAACATTCTGGCTTTCTCTAGGCTGTTAGCCAGATTTTTATACCTTATTAGTATAAAATTCAGAAATACATTTTCTGGGAGGAAAAAAAGGAGAGAGAAGAGATTGGGATCCAAGGTTGTCTAAAACAAGGAAAGGGGCTGGAAAGGAAGGAAAAATTGGAGAGCCTTTGTCTACCTCAAAATTTGCTGAGAGTCTTGCCCTGACGGAGGGCAAATAGAGAAGCAAGAATGTCCTCCATTGCTGCCCCCAAATCACACCCATATTGTTTGGCAAGTCCAGGCCGGGTTCGAACCCGCCAGCCCCAATGCATGTGGCCAGCAGCCTAACCACTGAGCTACAGGCGCCAAGTCCACACCCACATTGTTAACAGTGGCTTTCTATAAACCATGCACCTATCTTTGTTCTCTAGTATGGGGGAAAGACTCAAATGGTGGGAATGTCCACACAGATAAGAGTCAGGTTATTGCAAATGGGCGTGGGCAGCTAGTTGTGGACAGGCATTGCCTTGTGCTACCAGAGAAAATATGCCTTAGGTGGCAACTTCCTTTACTGATGCATCAAGATTGACTCTGTCAAGTTGGGCCCGTGACCAAGATGGCCTTAAAATTGCCCTCAGCTTGACTAATATAGGCCCCTGACATACTTTTTCTGAGAACATTTACTTTAGAAAGCTTGCAATTGTATTCTTTCTCTGTTCCTTTGATACTTAAACCTTCTCCCCCCTCTTGCCAGTTTTACAACTCAGGAATGTCTTTCTCCAGCGCTTGGGTGCCATCCCTTTGAAATGTAATCAATGAAGGACAGTTCACCTATCTCCCAGTCTCTGTGTGAAGGTAGGAGCCTAATTTCAATAAGCAAATAGATGCCAACAAACAAACACAGATGCTCTACTTACATGGACCAACCTCTCCCATAATACAGTACTTTACCACTAACTCACGCCAGTGCTTAAATACTCTCTCACTTTGTGCTTCAAGAAAATTGAAATCAGTCTCTCTCCCCTATTGCAATAATCTTGAATAAAGTCTTTCTTAGCTGTTTAACTGTGTGGTATAATTTTTCTTTGACATATAGAAACTTGCCCAGTGTCTAACCTAAACTGACTCTCAGTGAGTTTGACAAAACATTAATCCAGAATACAGGATACATTTATTATGGTATACTGTTATTTGGACTCATGTTTTTGTGGTTCTGACACATAAAACACTGTATATACTGTTAATCACCTTTAATAAGTCTAAAACAAAAACCAGAATGCTTCTCAACTTTTTCATGAGCTACACAAGGATTTCCAAACACACACACACAAACGCACGCGCTATCAGTTTTTGTAGCCCTACTATGCACCAGGCACTGTGTACTTTGTATGTTTCCTCATTTATTCTTATATCGTCTCTATGAGTTAGGTACCATTATTCATTTCACAATAAGAAAGACGAAGCTCAAAGAGGTTACATAACCACTCCAAATCATAGCTGTCCCATGTCAGAAGTCTGGTATTAATGTAATCATTCAGTTTACAAATCATGACATCATGATTTGTATTAATGACTGTTCTTCAAGGACTCACTGAGCTTACCTCATTAGGATTTTGGCTCAGAGAGAAACCAGTATTTCCAAAGGGATTAAGAGAGAACTCTGTCAAGTTTTGCTTCCATTCTACTTCCACGAGTCATCAAAGAAGATTTTACTACTCCTTGGAGGATTTTAACTCAAACTGTGCTACCCTCAACCTCCTCCCACCCTTCTGTTGTCTGTATCTCTGTCATTCTGCTTTGTGGCCTGGTCCAACCTCTTGGAGCAGCTGTCCTAATCTTGGTTTCAGCGTTGCTCTGACAAGAACAGTTGGGAATCTCCCCTGGTGTTTTCAGCCTTGGTGCGTATTTCCTCAATAGACATTGAAGATGGTAGAAGTTTCCTCTTTGACTCATGCATAGGAGGAGATTCTAACATTTTCTCTGTCATTCTCTTGACCATCTGTCTTCTCGGTGGCACTTGGGTGATGAATACAAGTCAAACAATGCCACGTGACTGTTACCAGCTCCCAAAGGATGACATCACAAGGCATAATATTAACAATAATTGCATCAGGGAGTAGACAGAGCAATGGTTTCTACTTATTTCAAAGTATCATCGATGCCAGAGAAATAAATCCCTGTTGAAAAGTCTGTCTATCTTCCTAGTTTCTTCTCTGAGATGGAAGGGACCTTTCCAGTATGGACTGCCTACAGTTATGTCAGAGTCTGTGCTTATAAGTATCACAGACAAAATTTCAGAACCGCCACACTGCCGAGAAAAAAGCATCTCTAGGACTATGAATGGCTCCATGCTCCAGGTACTTTTTACTACAGATCTCATCTGCTGTTGTGTGGGGTGCTGTACGCCGGTTTTACTCTGTGAACCTGTGGAAAGCATTTTGTGGGTTTATGAACCTGGGCCATGAATCCAGGGGAGAGATGGTGAGGCCGCTAAGATGTTCTGCCTCTGACTCCTCTTCTTTTGCCCGCTGCTGTGGCTCCCTCTCACTGCCCACACACAACTCTTGCCTCAGGTTAACGTCATAATTTCACTTCTGTTTGTTACTGTGCCACCTCTAGATATTTTTCAGTGTTGATGAAGTGTTTGGTAGAAATCAACATAATACTGTCCTGGACAAGAAAAGTTAAAATGATTTAAAAGCACAATTTTCTCTAGTTATAAGTACTTTGTGGAAAATTTGGAAAGTACAGAAAAGAAAAAACCATCAACCCAGAAGGAACACTGCTAACAGTTTTTATTTATGTATGTGTTTATATATTTATTTATTTTTCAGAGACAATGTCTTGCTCTGCCACGTAGGCTGGCATGCAGTGGCACCATCACAACTCACTGCAACCTCAAACTCCTGGGCTTAAGCCATCCTCCCATCTCAGCTTCCTGAGTAGCTAGGACAATAGGCACATGCCACCATATCTGGCTAATTTTTCATTTTTTTTGGTAGAGACAGGGTCTTGCTATGTTGTACAAGCTGGCTTTGAACTCCTAGGCTCAAGTGATCTTTTTACCTTGGCCTCCCAAAGTACCGGGATTATAGGTGTGAGTCATCGGGCCCAGCCTATTAACATTGAAAACAAACAAACAAACAAAACTTTCAATCTTTTACTCTGAAGTTCCATTTTGAAGTGAAAAGACAGCGCCCCTCTTCCTCCAAAACTTAACAACTTTGGGCGCCACACAAATGAGAAAAATTAAGATAAAATAAGATTGGAAACCAGATAACATGTGGAGTAATGATGATGTTAGAACTTACATTCTTCTAAAAATATAGCCAACATATTCAGTTTTTATTTTGTAATGAAAAAATTACCAGAATCCATGTATAGAATCAATTCTGGAAACAGGTGAGTCTCCTTAGTGAACAAGCGACAGTTGATTAGGGCTACAAAATGATGAGCATAATGAAAACAGCTAAAGAATAAGTTTGGTGTAAATTATGAGCCTAGGAAGTCAGAAAGGAAATAGGAGATGACTTAGTAAATACTGCATCTTAATACGCTCCCTGAGTTCTGAAAGTTAGATACATATCACCTGAATCAGTCCTGTCTCGTCTGCCACTTACTGTGCATCTGTATGCAAGTTACTTAACCTCTTAATGTTTTCTCATCTATAACATACTACATAAAATAGGAAAAACAGGTTGTTGTATTAACTGTAGAAACCTATCTAAGATGTTTAACATAGTCCCTGTTGCTCAGTAAGTGCTCAAGAAATGTTAAGTATTATTAGAGATGGTAAAAGATAGTGGTTAGAAGAACAAGCTCTAGTCACAGACTGTCTCCTCACTCCTGTGGCTTTTTTTCTACTTGCTTGTAGGACCAGATTATCAACAGTTATCTGAGCCTGAAGATGAACCAGTTTTGTCTTGGATTTGTTTTCAGATCATCATAAAATTTTTAATCAAATAAAACACCCTTGAAGTACTTCTGGAAATTCCAGGTTTTTCTAATAAGGAGTTTTTCATCGTTAAAGACTCTTAAAGAATAGCAGTTATCTGCTATTAATAAAGCCACACACATTGCCACTGTGAAGATGGTAAAACCAAAGGCCCAAAAAGCAATTCTTTACCTTAGAAAATGTAATGTTAGATACATTTGGAGTCCACTACAACTTGACCTCTTGCAGCCCTTGCAGCTGCCCCACAGAGCCAGTTACTGGAGGTCAGTTACTGGAGGAAAGATGGAGAAAAGAGGCAGAGAGACCATGAATATGTTGCAGCGTGATATTTATGGAGAAGCCACGGACTTTTTATCCAGTATTCAATGTCTATAGCTTGAGATTAGGATAATATATAAAAATAAATGTCTTAAAAACAAGTATTTATTAATTCTGAAATTAAATACCCTTTATTTTAGAAAATTTAGAAAATAGAAATCAGAGAGAAGAAAATATAAATTTTAACATTTTAGTGTATTTCCAGTTTTTATATAAACTGTTATGTTTAAATATGTATTGACAGTTTCAATATGGCTCTCAATTTCTAAATTTCTAAAGAACCAGACTTTGGTTTGCTGGACATTGGTTTTTATCAGAAGACCCTATTGCATATCTTAAGAGCCTAGTGGTTGAGAATTACTTGTTTGCTTCCTCTTAAGTTGCTATAGGACAAGACTTACCTACTCAAAGTGTGGTCTGGGAGTCAGTAACATCAGCCTCAACTGGAAGCATATCAGAAATGAATAATTTGGGGTCCCACCCCATACCTAGTGAATCTAAAATAGCATTTTTCTTTTTTGGCAGTTTCTGGTCAGGGCCGGGTTTGAACTCACCACCTCCGGTATATGGGGCCAGCTCCCTATATTCCTTTGAGCCACAGGTGCTGCCCTAAAATAGCATTTTATTATGATGACTGGATGATTTGTACATATACTACATTTTTGAGTAATACTTCTGTAGGAACAATTTGACAAAATGTTGTTGTAAGTTGTAAGTTGTTGTAAGTTGTTGAAGAACTGATTAGCCCCTAATTCCCAGGACAATATCCTCTTCCACTAATCAGTTGCTTCCTACACTCTCACTTTCACAAAAACACCTTTGAACAAGACTGAGTGAAGATCCACCAAACAGCCTGCAGGAAAATGTTGAGCTGGCTCTTCCAGACAGGGGATGAAAGACACAAAATCAATCTGGGACACACCAATAAAACTCAGTAAATCTCAAGAAATCTCAAGTCTGTATCGCTTACCATTTTATTACTTTACTGATGTATTCTTCCTGGGCTCAAAGTCGAATTACCAGGAAAGGGTTTTGAACCAATTGAAAAATCTAGCAATGAGGTTAACCAATAGCTTTTTCAATATTGGAGCTTTAGATGCAGGGATCTATTGACTTGAAGGATGGGGACTCAGTTAAAAAACATACAGCAGAAAGAAAACACTCCATAATAACATGTCCTGGAAATAGGACACATTTTAAGATGGGAGTAGACATGTACTTTCTTATCCTCAGAGTCCTTTTTTGCTGGGTTGTAGCAATTTTCTGGTGAGCATGACTAACAATAATAATAGCCTCCATTTGACAAGATTTTATGATGCATGTAAATTACCCGAGGATCCAGGGTGGGGCCTGAGTTTGCCTTTCTAACAAGTTTCCAGGTGTTGATGTTGTTGGTTCACAAACCACATTCTTTTGGGATTCATAAAAGTTATTTAACGTAGGTAGAGAAGGCATTTTTTCCTTTCCATTCAGAATATTGCTTCTATGAAGGTAAGAATTTGGTTGTGTTTTGTTCATTGCCATATCTCAAGTACATCTAATATCATGTATGCAATACTTTTTTGTTGGATGAATGAATGATTCCATCTTAATTTTATAGAGGAATTTAAATGCTTTAACTAAAGTCTTATTTTAACAAGTGGCAAAGCTGGCATTTGAACTTAAGAAACAATTTAAATTTAAATCAGAGAATTTGGGACCATATGAGTCACTTTAGTGGTTGACCTGTTTTTTTTTTTTGAAGGAAAGTTTTTTTTTTTTTTTTTTTGAGACAGAGTCTTACTTTGTCGCCCTCAGTCGAGCACTGTGGCGTCATAGCTCACAGCAACCTCAAATCCTTGGGAGCAAGTGATTCTCCTGCCCCAGCCTCCTGAGTAGCTGGGACGGCAGGCACCCACCACAATGCTTGGCTATGTTTCATTGCAGTTGTCGTCGTTTAGCAGGCCCAGGCTGGGTTCGAACATGCCAGCCCTGGTGTATGTGGCTGGCGCCCTAACCACTGACCTACAGGCACTGAGCCTGAAGGAAACTTTTTAATTGAAGTATAACATAAAGAAATGGGCAAATCATAAATGTACTAGTAATGACTATACAAAAGGAACACACTTATGGAATTGCTTCCCAGATTAGCGAATTACCAGCTCCCCAGAAGACTCCCTTGTACTTCCTCTTACCAATTATTCCTTTCCTCAGAGGTGGCTGATTTTATGACCTCTATTACCATAAAAAGGTTTTAAACTTGACAGAAGTAGAATTCTATAACACGTACTTTCTAGTGCATGCCTTTCTTCACTCTAAATTATGTTTGTATTTTTAAATATAGCTATACTTTGCTTATTTTCATTTCATAGTATTCCCTTGTGTATGTTGTGCATAATTTAGGAATATACCACGATTTATCCTATATTTCACTGTTGAAGGGCATTGTGATTCATTTCAGGTTTTTTTTTGCTAGTATGAATACTATGGACATTTTTGTATATGACTTTTGAGGAAGTATGTATATTTCTATTGGATATACACCTAGAAGTAGAATAGATTTTGGGTATTTTCAGTTATTGTAGACATTGCCAAATTTTTTTCCTTGTTAGTTTTATTGAGGCTTAATTGCTAACAAAAATTATTTTATAATTAAAATTGTATATGTTTAAGGTATACAATGTGATATTTTTATGTATGTATACATTATGAAATGATTATTGCAATCAAGCTAATTAACATATCCATCACCTCACATAATTAGCTTTTTTCTTGTGATAAGAATACTTAAGATCTACTCTCTTGGAAAATTTCAAGTACAGGTCTGGGCTCCTGTGGCTCTCACCTGTAATCCCAGCACTCTGGAAGGCTAAGGCAAGTGGATTGCCTGAGCTTACAGGTTCCAGACCACCCGGAGCCAGAGCGAGATCTTGTCTCTGAAAATAGCTGGGCATTGTGGTGGGCGCCTATAGTCCTAGCAACTCGGGAGGCTGAGGCAAGAGAATTGCTTGAGTCCAAGAGTTTGAAGTTGCTGTGAGCTATGAAGCCACAGGACTCTCCAAAAAAAAAAAAGAAAGTAAGAAAGAAAAAGAAAAGTTGAAGTACATGATGCATTTTTGTTAACTATGGTCACCCTCTGTACACTAGATCTCCAGAATGTATTGATCTTATAAATAAAGCTTTGTATTCTTTGACCATATTTCCCCATTTCCCCTACCTCCCAATGGCTGGTAACTACCTTTCTACTCTGGTTCCATGAGTTTACCCCTTTTTAGGTTCTACATACTAATGAGACCATGCAGAATTTCTCTTTTTGTGCCTGACTTATTTCACTTAGCATAATATCCTCCACATCCTCCATATTGTCACAAATGGCAAGATTTCCTTCTTTTTGTAGATGCTGAATAATGTTTCATTGTGTGTGTGTCTACATATACACACACTACATTTTCTTTGTCCATTCATCGTTGATCACTTAGGTTGTTTCCATGTATTGGCTCTGGCGAATAATGCTGCAATGAATGTGGTGATGCAGTTATCTCTTTCGGGTAGTGATTTTATTTCCTTTGGATAGGTACCCAGAAGGGAGCTTACTAGACTACATGGTAGTTCTTTTTTTTTTTTTTTTATTGTTGAGGAATCATGAAGGGTAGAAAGAACCAGGTTACACTGCTTGCATTTGCTAGGTAAAGTCCCTCTTGTAATTGTGTCCCGCCCCCAAGAGGTGTGTCACAGACCATGACCCCCACCCCCTCCCTCCATTTCCCCATTCCCCCACCTGTCACCTTGTACTAGCATCAATTGTCCTCACATCAGAATTGAGTATATTGGATTCTTGCTTCTCCATTCTCATGATGCTTTATTAAGTAGAATGTGATTCAACACCATCTAGGTTGGTAGTTCTTTTTTTAATTTTTGAGGAACTTCCATGCTGTTTTCTATAACAGTTGTACCAATTTTCAATAGTGAATAAGGGTTTTCAATGGATAAGGGTTATCAGTAATGGAAAGGGTTTTCTTCTCTCTATATCGATGGCCAACCCTTCTTATCTTTTGTCTTTTTTTATCATCGCCATCACATAGGCTATGAGGTGATAGCTCATTGTGATTTTGATTTGCATTTCCCTGATGATTAATAATGTTGAGCACCTTTTCATAAATTCTTTGGCCGTTGTAATGGCTTCTTTGGAAAAATGTCTATTTATGTCCTTTGCCCACTTTTTGATTGGACTATGCTTTTTTTGTTAGTGTTTTTAGTTACTTACATATTTTGGATATCACTCCCTTATCAGATACATGGTTTGCAAATTTTCTCATTCTGTAGGTTGCCTTTCCATTTAGTTGATTGTTTCCTTTGCTGTGAAGAAACTTTTTGGTTGGATGTAGTCCCACTTGTTTATTTTTGCTTTTGTTACTTGTGCTTTTGGTATAATATCCAAAATGATTGCTGCTTTTATTTCTTTCCTAAGGGAGAGTGAGTGCAAACATAGTTTCCAACTGCCACAAATACGCAGTTAAATTTCTCACGTTTGAGGAAATCACAGGGGTCAGCACATCTGGAATGCAAGGATAAGCCTCACTTTGGGAAACCACCTTTGTGACCATGGTGTATTCCCTGCTGGGGAAATATGCCAAACAGTTGTTTCAAACTGGTTGTATTAATAAGTTTCTCTGCCTTTTCTTTGATTTTTAAACATTAATTAAAATCTCAGGTAATATTGAAATTCTACCTTTTTTTTTTTTTTATAAGTGAACAGTTTATTAAGAATTAAACAAAGGTATGATGTGATACAGTACAAGCAAGACACTCAAGATAGGTATAATAGTGCTACTCACACAAAAACTTAAATTTAAAAATTGAAATTCTATCTTTTGTTACATAAAGAGCTCTGGTATAAATTTTATTTCTGGGGCTGTTGGGTCAAGATGGTGGCTTAGGCGCACATATTTACTTTTCTGTCTCTAAATTGCTGAGAAAATGTAATAAATGAATTTTGGGGGGAGAAAGGTATAAACATAAAAGTATCATAAGAAAGGAGAAACATCATTAGTACAATGTGAAATAGTTGAGAAAGCTAACCTTTAGGCCAGCAGTGGAAGAAGAAGCCTTTTCTGTACCACAGAGTTACTAAAAACTTTAGGAATTGGCACATGGCTAATCCTGGAAGAAGGGAGGTAATGCTAAAAGGGGACAGTCTGTTTAAAAACCAGTTTGATTCCCCTCTCTCAACCCACAGACTTACAATTGTTTTCTACTCTGAAACTACCCTGGAAGGAGGCTGAAGGGTAGAGACTGGAGACCACAAAACACAGGGGCTCTGTACTAGGATTGTCAGACACAGGTGAGGGTGGGAGTACAATATTGAAAACCAAGGGATTCAGGAAATATTTACATTCTGGCTCTAAGACCACCCTAAACCCCTTTTACACTCGGCTCCCAAAATGTTGACAGGCACAGTTTTATCTTCTAGATGGGAGCCTAGAATATCCTTTCCTAGAAACTCCACCAGACCAAGAAAGAGTATAAGAAGCCTGGGTACTGGTGGAGAGGCACAGTGACTGTAGGTGAGCTCTGCAGGTTGGGTCACAAAAGTCTGTGCAGCTTTTTCCTGTTCTTCAGAACACTTGCGCTTGGAGCCTGGAGCATCATGGAAGAAGTTTCCTTGCTGGAGAGGCTGCATATAGGCGCTCTGGGTGGCAAAGCTTGCCTTTCTGCCAGCCAGGCCAAGTGCCAGCCGTGTAAATACGGAAAGTGGATATAGAAAGTGGATTGTCTTGTTCCTTCTATTCCAGACGTACCCTTAGGTGTCACATATGGAGACCTCAGATGTTGCTGAGCAGAGACAAATCATCCCCCTCTGTGTCCTTTTAAAATTCCTGACCACCAAGACAGAGGAACATAATAGTGTATTTGTGGGTCTAGGCCACTCTGTTTTAGGGTGATTTGTTTCACAGATGATAACAGAAACAGTCATGCCTACACACAGGCAGTTGAGAGCTCACTTTTCTCACTCTACTACCATTTCTGCCATTTAGTCACAGCCACTTCCTGGTAAAGTTCAAGGAATTTGGTTAACTAAGAAATCTGTACATAGTAGCCACTGTTCTCACTTTGATTTGAGCTTGGCTTAGTGTCTTTGCAAATGAGGTGTCAGGCACAGCAGGACCAACCACTTTAAAGAGCAAGATGTCTGGCACAGTGGGCGCAGTGGCTCATGCCTGTAATCCTAACACTCTGGGAGGCGGAAGCAGGTGGATTGCCTGAGTTCAGGAGTTTGACTGAGACCGGCTTGAGCAAGAGTGTTACCCTGTCTCTATTAAAAAATAGAAAAACTAGCCAGGTATTGTGACAGGTGCCTATAGTCCCAGCTACTGGGGAGGCTGAAGCAAGAGGATCACTTGAGTCAAGGAGTTTGAGGTTTCTGTGAGCTATGACAGGCCATGGCATTCTATGTTCTACTAGCCAGGGAAGGCAGAGGCTAGAATTGTCTTGGAAAAAAAAAAAAAAACAAAAGCAAGCTGTGTCTTGGCTTTTGATCTATGGCTAAATATTTCAGGTGGTAATCTGGAGAGACTTGGTGTCTCTAGCTTAATCCTGGTCTGGTCATTTGCCTCTGAGAAGCAAACTGAGTAATAGCTTTTCAAGACTTCTTCCTCTTTTAAAATGTGCTCTGAGGCAGTTTGCATTTTCTTTAGAGGAGGTCCTAGGAGAAAGGCAGCCTTATAGACTGGCCAGACATCATCCTTGCCAGCTTTCTGACTGTGCCAAAATTTTAGCTTTGTGTCTGTTCACTGAAGTATTAGAAAGGATCGTAGTATTTCATAGAGAGTGATGATGAATGGTGTCTAATTAGGACTTCAGTACTTCCATTTTATCCTCATGGTCTTTCTAAAACAAAATACATTTGTCAGATCTCTTCTGGAAGTGTTTCCTCTTCTTTAGTGCCATAACACCTGGAAACTCAAATCCTTGAGTAAACGCATCAGAAATATTCATTCCAGTCATTTACAGGCAAATAAAGCAGGGCACTGAGATCACTTAGAGAGTTCAGAAGTATTCTGAATTTCCATGGGGAAAGTCCTGCAGGGAACTGAGATTTGGTGAGGAAAGAAAACTTGACAGTAAAATGGGCGATAAAGTCTGTTTCTGGCATATCTCTTGGGTTTCTTTAGCTTCACTGCTTTTTCCTGCCTTTTTTTGTCCCCAGCCTGAGCTCCCTCCAGTTTCCCTGGCTTCCTGCCATGTGGTAGTCACCTTGGTCTACGATGACATGGCTGTGTCTTATTTATGGCTGTATCTGCGTTGTGTAGCATAGTCTGGTGCAGAATTCATACCCAACAAATGTTTGAATAAGGGTCTATTGAAAATCATCTTCTACTTCTCTGAGAGATTCAATAGACCCACATGGCCCAAAGAATCAATTCTGCTTTCCTCGGCATGACCCCAGCAGGCCATAGACATGCTCAGGCATGACCAGAGCGGGCCGTAGACATGCTCAGGCAGAGCTTGATGACGGGGAAGGAGTGTGGTGGTATTGAAGGGAGCCAAGTGATAGGGTTGCCAGAAGGTCTAACCAAAAATACCCCAGGCATACTTAATAAAAATTTATATAAATGTGTGCGTGTATGTATATATACACGTAACACACACATACACATACACATAAGAAATGGGCATTTCCGTGATGGTAATTTGCATGTATGTTCCGCATCAGGTACTTTACTTCTTTTTATATTTAAAAATTCATTATTGGCTTTTAAGTCAGTCAAAGGTAAAGTTAAAATATTTCTTCTTATAGATTCAAAACTCAATGTTATATTCATAGACGCTTCAGGGCACTAAAAATTCTATCTAAATAAAGGAATTAAAATATCGAACAAATCTGAAGCAACAGGACCCCTTTATGGCAAAAACATATCAACTTATAAAGGCTTATGTTTCTCCGTAGAAGGAGGCCTAGTTCCCAGTCTTCCTCATGAGGAGAAGATGAAGGGAAGGTTTTCATGCCATGGTGCAAACATCCAGATATTTAGACATTAGGAGATTATTCACAATTGACTTTTTGAAAGCCTTTCAATCTCAAGAAGGTGAGTTGTCAAAGCCAAGTTTTTCTCTTGTATGCCTAGTTAATGTTTTAGAGGAAAATTTTCCACATTAAATACACATAACTTTATTTGTAGAAACTTTATTCTACTTTATTTGTAGAAACATTTATCTTTTTTTTGTAAGGAACATTCAATTTTTGATTTCAAGCGATTTTTTTTTTCCTGAAAGTTGCCAGGAACTTTGCAGCGTAAAAGAAGGTGAAAAGTTGGCATTGTCTATCAGTGAAAGAGGATGCCGGTGGCGGCTGGGGTGCGGGAGGAGCCTTGCTGGCTGTCCAGCTTCGAAGCTGGTTTCACCGGAGGGGTCAGACTCACAGAATGGGAGGGAAGGACTCTGTGAAAGTTGTGTGGTTTGTTAACAAAACTTAAGTAGACATCTTAATTGTTTTGCCTGACAGAAAAGTTAAATATTGGAAAAACACTAGTTTGAGACACTGGACCATGCCACAGGTTGGAGGAGCCTTCCAAACCTCCTTCCACTCCATTCTCCCGCTATTCTCCACCTAAGAACCCAAGAAATCCTTCTAAAAACACCTCCTTGGTAAGATCATGCCACCTTCCTTTTCAAAATGATGTGTAGCCTGGAGCTTTGCCTAACATTCCTGAATAAAATCCCAAAGTCTTTCTGGGTTCTGGCCAACCCTCAGACTCATTTCGTTCTCCCTTTTGAGCCCTCAGCTTCACCCATACTGGAAGTTTCCTCTAGTCTCACTCTCATTAAGGCCTTTACACTTGAAGCTCCTGTCTTAAACACTGATAATCACACAACTCCCATTGCTTACTTAGTTATTTGCTCAAATGTCACTCTTCAGAGGCCTTGTCTGACCACCCTCTCCCCATGTTAACAATCACTCCTGTCTGGCAATCTACGGTATGTTTCTTTACTATCTGCCACTGAAAGTGAGCTCCTTTCACACAAGGACTTTGCCTGCTCTGAATATTGACTAGTCCCCAAGGGCTCGAATGTGCAGCTAATGTAAACTATGTGTGGAATGAATGAGTGAATTAATGAATGAGCAAAAACAAGAAAAAGTAATAGCTATGGTGAAAGATAGGCATGGGTTTAGAAATGCTTCTTCAGAACATTCCTTCAACACAGAAGACTTTCACTATATGACTCACTAATTTGTCTGAATTGAACTTTGAAGAAAAAAGGGAGAAGGGAAGGAAAGAAGTGGGGAAGGACAGCGAGACCATGATGGAGGTGGGTAGACAGAGATGGGTCAGAGTTAGGGTGAGTAGAGGTGCAGTGATTTGTTCATTCTAGTGGATGAAAGATTTAATCAAGCCCGAAATAGTCAATGTCTTTGGTGAAAATCCATGGAAAGACTGTACAAATGATTGTAAGGGTTTCCTGTAAGATGTGAAACAGATTTTTACCAAGGGACTTGGTAAGTGAGTGGTGAAGGATTTATTGATATACTCAATGGAGAGATGGAAAATATATCAACCCTAGGGTGTCCAACCTTTTGGCCTTTCTGTAGCATCTTGGAGGAAGAAGAGTTGTCTTTGGCCACACATTAAATACACAAACCCTAACGAAAGCTGATTAGCAAAAAAAAAAAAAAAAGGTTCATGCATACTTTCCATGATAATTTGCCACCGCAGAGAAGCAAAACAGTCTTCACTTAATCTGCATGTGGCCCATGGGCTGCAGTTTGGACACTCTGGCAAGATATATTAGAGGAATTGATAAGATCACCGATAGAAGATATTCAACTTGTGGGGGACTTAAGGGATTTTCAAAGGTAATTTGAATTATATGAGATTTTCGCTTTATGGGTTAACTGATCTAGTCTCAGAGTAAGAGGTGACTCTATTATAAAAATAGAAAGACTAAGATTTTTATGTAGGTGTGCACTAAAATTGGCAGGGTTGGTAGAGGAAGATGTTCACTGTGGAAGTGATTCTGTATCCCACCCGTCTTTCTAGCTGGTAGGTAGTTTTAGGAAGGACCTCGATGTTGACCAAAACCAAGCTACTAAAAGTTATGAAATCTAAGCACCTCTATCTGGCTTATTATCACCTCTGCAGTACAGAGAATGAAGAGGTGGTGTATGGGCCATAAATTTCCTTGCTTGTCATATAGTTGGTGATTGGTCAGGATTTTCTACTCCTCACTACATTAACTAAACTTCTCGTGTTGCTACACGTCAGTGCCCCTGGAAGCCATGTGCTCTTTGATCTGGGGCCTCTGCGAAGGTTTTCAAATTTCTGACTCACTTGTCTGTGCATTCTTTATACAACCTTAGCTCGGGAGCCCTCAAGTAGGAATGCATGCTCACAACTGGGAGGGAAGTGACATAGGAGTGAAGGGAAGGAGAGAGGAAGTTGAGATGATGCAAGACCACATACGAGATTTAGGGTGCTCTGGGACACACCAGAACCTTTTAAAAAAATTAGCTAAGAGTAGAGGTAAAGGTGAGTTTGGTTCTTCATTACTGAGATATACTTTCTCTCCTTCTCCTTTTGTGTCACGTGCATGTGTTTTCGTGTGTCTGGGTGGTGCTGATGAAATCTAAAGGCCCTTGCTGGGAGTTTAACTCTGAGAAATCATTAAGATGCCCCAACCCCAGAGAAGGGTAGAAACGGACAAGCAGCTATGATGTCGCTCACATGGCACAGAAGGCTACGTTCATGACATCCTTACAGATTCTGAAATGTGTCATTGACCTGGGTCTACTCTTTATTTTAAGATTTTTTTTTTTTTTGCATTCCAGAGTGAAAGATGGAGCCTTTTGTTAACTTGCAAAATTCTACATTGCACACAATAAAGTGAAATAATAATGCAGGTTAGGCTGTAAGGGCAGGTCACTGTGGAAAAATTGTGATTAAATCTTTTAATTTGCTCCATTTTTTAGGTCAGTAAGGAAATCATTTTCCTGCTTTCTTTCTCCTTTGTTCCAAACTTGGTTTTAGTGGTTGTGGAGAGTTGCAGGTTTTATCATTGTAACATAAAGATTAGTCATTTTGGTAATCACTAGCTAAATTAAAATGCACAATAAAAGAAGTTCAGTCCAAGAAAAAGACAACACAGCTTAATGATGGAAAAGACCCAGGCAGTCTTTACCCTACTGGGATCCAGATTTCATGGTCTCTGAGGATGACTCATTGCCTAGCTGTGTCATGAGTTTCAGTTTGAAATGAAATACACTGTGTGGTTTCGTCTGAGGCTTCATGTTGATGCAAAAAGGAAATGAGCCCACATTGGGAAGTTAGGTCAAAAAATATATATTAACCATGAAAAAAGTGTCAAGCTGCTGTTCAACCATCCTCCCTACCTGTCTTCTGGCATTACCAGGCTCTTCTACAGTCATATAACATCTATCTCCCTGCCCTACTTGTCTGAGAACTCAGAGGGCAGGAACTGGAAATAGAAGGTCCTCAATGAATGGCTGTTGAACATCAGCTCCATTCTTCCTGGGTGGTTGCTCTATCTTCATATTCATTCCATTCACACACCTGCCAAGAACAGTCTCATTTATGGGAGCCACTTTACAGTGTTACTTTCACAAGACTCACATTCCAAACTTGGATATTCACTTGAGACCCACGGGGGAGGAGAGGTGGTGAGTACAGGAAGTATAGTGGAAACAGAGCAGAGGAGGTGAAAAATGGAGTAATATCAATAATGATTTTAAGTTGATTTTACTCTTATTTCAATTGCTTTCGTATTTTGGGGTATGTGCTATGTTCTGGGCTTTGTTCCAAGAAAACTGGACTTTGTATCTGATACCAAGGGATATTTATACTCTCTTGGTATGAAGAGGGAAAGGAGAGCTCTTAGATAACCAAGGAAATTATAGAATGAGAAAAATTGAGTTGTGACGTGGTACAGCTTAGTTTTTTTTTTTTTTAGAGACAGGATCTCACTCTGTCTCCCAGGCTGGAGAGCAGTGGTGTCATCATAGCTCACTGCAGCCTCAAACTCCTGGGCTCAACCGATCCTCCTGCCTTATCCTACCCATAAGCTTGGATACAGGCAGGTGCCACCACACCTAGGTAATTTTTTTTTTGCAGTTTTTGGCCAGGGCTGGGGCTGGGTTTGAACCTGCCACCTCTGGCATATGGGACCAGTGCCCTACTCCTTTGAGCCATAGCCGCTGCCCCACACCTAGAAAATTAAAAAATTTTTTTTGGTAGAGACTGTTGCCCAGGCTGGTCTTGCACTGCTGGGTTTAAGGGATCTTCCTGCTCCAGCTGCCCCCCAAAAGTGCTGGGCCTTGAACCCCTGGACTCAAGGGAGGCAACGCACCCAGCCTCAGCTTAGTCTTTAGATGCAGAACCTCTTAAATCAGACTAGGACTGATACTGGTTATACCACTTTCAGCTCTGAGACCCTGGAGAAGTTACGTGACCTAGTCCTTATCTACTTATTTGCAAAATAGGTACGATAATAATACTACACTACAAGGTTATCATGAGGATTAAACAGCATCGTTTATGTACATCACACACCCCCACCAGAAGTCCCAGATCAATGAATGTAGCTCTTGGTGAGCAAAGGCAAGAATGAAAAGGACTAGGAAAATAGCTTCAGTACCTGAGCTTATTTTAAAATTTCTGTTGTTAATCCACATAAAATAATAGTGTTTTGGTAAAAGATGGGATTTATTACTTGTAGACTAATTAAAATCACCACAAACTTTTGACAAGCTTTGACATAATAATAAACATTGAGATCAGTACTTGCTTTGGAAAACTTTAGCAAAGTGAGTATCTTCAACAGTTTCCTTAAAAGAACACAGGTAAGGATTCAGAGAATTGTTTCATTTCCTTTTTTTTTTTTTTCACAGAATGAGAAATTTTATCTCTAATGCTAGTGCACAACAAATAACAAGATTAATTAGAGGAGGAGACAGAGGGAACCTTCAGATATTGAGGTGAATTATTCAGGTTTAAAACTTTTCTATTTATTTATTTGTTTTTTTTGAGACAGTCTCTCTTTATGACCCTCAGGAGAGTGCCCTGGCATCTTAGCTCACAGCAACCTCAAACTCTTAGGCTTAAGAGATTATTTTGCTTTAGTTTCCCAAGTAGCTGGGACTACAGGTGCCAACCACAACACTGGCTATTTTTAGAGGTGGGATCTCGCTGTGGCTCAGGCTGGTCTCCAACATGTAAGCTCAGGCAGTCCATTTGCCTTGGCCTCCCAGAGTGCTAGGATTACAGGTGTGAGCCACTGCTTGGCCCAGGTTTAAAACTTTTAATGGTTGGCAACATAGTTGTTCATAAAATCTTTTTAGATAGAGGGCTTTGCTTTTATTTGACAATTTTCACTAACTGTTCTTATAATGTGAAGTTCAACTAAAGTCTTTCACTGGTCAAGTTAAATAAAAAACAGCATGCAAAACGAAATTTCTCTAGCTTGCAAGGGTTTAGAAATAGTTTTTCTTTGTACTTTCACATATATTTTAATGCGTAGATTGGAAACTTTAAAGACATCTTACCTTTCAACTTTCAAAAAGTCATGACAATGGATTTTCTCAAATTATAGCTCATAGCATCTTTACAAATGATCAAGATATAAGGACAAAATTTCAGATGCTGTGGTGCCTGTAGCTCAGTGGGTAGGGTGCTGGCCACATATACTGAGGCTGGCAGGTTCGAACCTGGCCTAGGCCTGCTAAACAACAATGACAACTGCAACAAAAAAACAGCTGGGCATTGTGCAGGCACCTGTAGTTCCAGCTAGAGACTGAGGCAAGAGAATTGCTTAAGCCTGAGAGTTTGAGGTTGCTGTGATGCCACAGCATTGTACTGAGGGTGACGTAGCAAGACTATCTCAAAAAAAAAAAAAAAATCAGATGCTCTTGGAAACACATTTTAAGGGATTTAGCATATGTAATACGTGTTTATTTTTTAGTTGACTCATCCTTGTGAGATAAGAATACTCAATTTCTCTTACATTGAAAATTTAGCCCCTGCTAACTAGGGCTTAAGTAGATCACAAAGTGGAGTTTTCAGTTTTCTTTGCATGTTTTCAGTCCAAAAACTCAAAGATATCTCGTGTCCCATTTGGATATGTATTTATCTCACCAATTAGTATCAGTGGGCTCTTGTACTGATAGTTTAGTTATGATTTACCCTTGAAAAACCACCTTTACAGCGAAACAAATGTGAAAGTGTTTTTTTGCAATGCAAGGAAAATAACCTGGATCAATAACAAAGTCAAAGCCACAGGTGTTTAGGACATTCTTGAGAAAAGATTTCAATAGTCCTAACATCCTTTCTCTTTAATGAGTCTCTTCCTTTTTCACAACCATGCAGTCACTGTCCTGTTGTCTTCTAGTCTGAAAACAAAAAATCTCTTTCTTTGAAGATCCAGTTTTTCATGGGCACAGGACTATTTGGAATGAACCCAAAAGATAGTGCAAAGCTGGCTCTCTCCTCAAGTAGTTCCTCCTCTTCTGACAGCATTTAACTACTCTCTATCAAAAACTTCATCATAGCTGGGGTCAGACGACTGACAATCATTAGTGAAAAAAGCTCTTCCCTAAAAGCCAACTGATCGGACTTCTCATAATGTGCCTGAAATCTGCCCCCAGGGCTGCTTCTCAGGCTCTGGGTGTTCTCAGAAACATCTTGATGGCTTCTTCAGGAGCCTCTGATACTCCGTAGCCGGCACCACTCAGCTGCTCCTCTGCCCTCTGGTTGTAGTTGTTTTCCAGTCATCAAATTCCTCACCCAAGATCTCACTCTCCCAGTCTGGGTCCATGAGCTGGCTTGAGTGCTCCCCAGGGCTGGGCTCCTTAGCAAGTCCCCAGTTCCCCTGTGGCTCCGCCATTGGCTGGGCCTCCTGCTTCTCCACCAGGCCTTCCTCCTTGAGCTGCTGCAGTTGGGCTGTGGGAGGGAAGCGGGGATGGGCCTCTCTCCGGCTGCTGGGGATGGTCTCCCTTGCCCAGCAGCACACCTGTCCGCAGGTCACTGTTCTCCCCACAGCGCAGACAGCTCAGCCTTTCCCACATTGGGCAAACTGCTCCTGTTTCATTCCTGATAACAAAAGTACTGTTCACCTTAAAACAACTACACAGTCCAACGGAAACACATATACTTTTAGAGAACAACAGTTTTTTTTTTTTGAGACAGAGTTTCACCTTCACACCCTCAGTAGAGTCCTGTAGCATCACAGCTCACAGCAACCCCCAGCACTCTTAGGCTTAAGTGATTCTCTTACCTCAGCCTCCTATGTAGCTGGGACTATAGGCATCCACCACGGCACCCGGCTACTTTTTGTTGCAGTTGCCATTGTTGTTTAGCTGGCCTGGGCTGGGTTCAAATCCGCCGACTTCGTTGTATGTGGCTAGCACCGTAACCACTGTGCTACAAGCACTGAGCCAGAACAACTGTTTTGATTCTGGAAAAAGGAATAAATATGATGGAGAGTAGCTAAAGAAATAGTTGAAGATTGGTAATTTTTCAAAACTGAATTTCCATTTTCTGACCTATGTAGACATTTTTTCTTCCTTTTAGAATATTACGTCTAAACTTTTGGGGGAGATATCATCTTTTTTGCTGGCTTACATTAGCTATTCGTCTTATGTTTTATTGAGAATGAGGCCTGTCCATGTGGATTCTCTCAATAGCTCTTAAAGTGTTACCTGCTTATCCTTTTTCCTAGCTCAAAAGAAGGTACCCTGTTCTTTTTCTTGCCAAGAATACTGCTTTGGTTCTGTTATTGCTGAGCACCTCTCAGTTTGAGTGCATCTTTGAAGCCCTATCTTCCATCCATTTTTAATCTCTCCTCCTCTGACATAAATATGGCCAGGGCTCTCGGTATCCTAAAATAACCCTCTTCTGACCCTGTTGGAGCAGGCTACAGCCTTATCTTTTTTCCGTTCACTACCACACTTCTTCTAACAGAGTACGAATTTCTGCTTTCACTTCCTGCCCATGCATTCACTTCTTAACCCCTTGTAATATGGCTTCCACATTTTCTCCTCTATGAAACCAATTTAGAAAGTCACCAGGAATTTCATATCCAAAAAAATCTAATGGAATTCTCAGTCCTCATTCTCCTGGTCCTCTCTGCAGATATTTCACTTCCTGGGACTTTATTCTCTCTGACGGTGTGTAGCCTGTCGGTTCTCTTCTCTTTGTGAGAACTTTTCTTCCATCTTCTTTGCTTGCTGCATTTTTTCCCTGCTGCTCCATAATGAAAACATTCTCGTATCCACATTTTTTTCCCTTGAGTAACTTCTCATCCATTCTCGTTGCTTTTACACATGGATTCTTTCAATTTCATTTCCCTTCATCTCAAAATCTCTCTTCCAAAGATTCAAAAATCAAGGAATTTCCAACTTCTGCTAGGACTTTCTTACTTAGGTCATTAGCTGGGATTTCAAACTCAGCTTTTTAAAAATGAAGCTGTTTCCATTCCAATTCCATTTTAATTCTTGGCATAGTATAATGATTACTATTCCAGGACTGCAGATATACTGGCAAACTGCCCAGTATTTGAAAATAGAGGAAATGCCCTGGAAAGAATGAGCTAGAGTAAAGCGAGGACAATGACGGGGTGCTGAAAAGACTAGCTGTAAGTCAGCACAGGAGCACCCCAATCCCAGAAGCGTCAGGAAGGCTAATGGGAGCCTTGTGGCCCTTTCGTAAAAGCAGCTTGAGTACTGAAAGGAGTTCTGAGTTTTGGGACTATGAATACCGAGTTCAAAATGATGCTCAATACAAACTTATTAATTGGTAGACTACAGATTGGTAACAGAGTTTCTTGGAGCCAGACTCTTCTAGGGTGGGATCTAAGAGTGAGGTAAGAAAATGTCTATGTTTGTAGGTGACTCAGTGTCTTTGGGACTAGAAGGGATGGCTTGGCTTGACTCGGGTTCAATAATACAGATGTTTCTCAAATTATGATGGAATTACATCTGGTAAACTACTTATAAGTTGAAAATACCGTAAGTCAAAGATGTATTTTTATTTATTTCTTTATTTATATATTTTTAGAGTTGAAAGTCTTGGGATATTGCCCAGGCTGATCTCAAACTCCTGGCCCCGAAGCGATCCTCCTACCTCAGCCTCCTGAGTAGCTGGGATTACAGGTGTGAGCTACTGCTCCTGGCTGAAAAATGCATTTAATTCACCTAACCTACTGAACATTATGCATTAACCTAGTCTATCTCCTGTGTGGTCAGAACAGTTGCATTATACTACAGTTGGGCAAAATTGTCTAACACAAAGCCCATTTTATATGTGTAATAAAGCGTAGACTATCTTGTGTAATTTATTAAAATCTTTACTTAAAGTGAAAAAATAAAATGGTCTTATGGGTACGTTAAGTATGGTTTCTACTGAATTCGTATCTCTTTTGTACCATTGTAAAGTCAAAATGTAAGTTAAACCATTGTAAGTTGGGGATGGTCTGTAGTCACATCCCACTCTTACAGAAGTCATTTATTTCACATCTCTAAATCAAAAACAAAATTAAGAACTCAGATATAATCCCAGAAGATCTTTGAACAGCTAAATTGAAGATGATTTAAAAAGTTATTTCTGATGAAAAATGGCACTTTAACCCAGATCAGCCCTTTCTCTGGTTAAGACAACATACATCTATGTGGTTGAAAAAGTTTCATTTCATCATAAATTTGTCTAAAAAAGATAGTATTCAAAATACACTTTTAAGCATAATATAGAGTATTTTTTTTTTGTAATTTTACACACACACACAAATACTTTTATTTATTTATTTATTTATTTATTTATTCATTCATTCATTCTGGAGACAGATTCCTACTCTGTTACCCGGGTAGAGTGCCTACAGTATGTTTTGCTTTGCTGAATGCATTTGGAAAAATGAGGAGGCAATCTCTGAAATGGGCTGACTTTGGTGAATTTTGCATAAGTTGCTTAACAATCAAGGTTTGTCACGGTGCAGACTCTGACTGTCTCCTCTTCTACAGCTCTGTGTGTCTTGGGTTTGAACACACACCAACAACTCAGGGAAAATTTGTTTACCTATCATTTTATCATCATAAACATAGCAAGCAATGACCAAGAAAACAGCCAAATAATTAATATTGATGTTTTAATTCAAATGCAAGATTGAGATCTTGTTAATTTCATTGTCTGAACAGTTGTGCTCTTTGAACTGTAAAAATGAACATTTGAAAGTATGCCCTTTAAGCTTTCCTTCCTCTGTTTCACTCTAGTTTCTGCTAAGTGTCACTTTCTAAGAAGGTTCTGAAATTGCTTCTGAGTGAAACTTTACAAAATTTCTATCTGGCCTTTTTGATTGTGCTTTTTGTTGAATTCTGGTGCTCTTCCTTAAATTTGCATGATTGGTTTTTAAATAATTCTGCTAGCATCACTGTCTCATACAATTATTATTCCAGGATTTCTTGAACAAAAGTCATAAAACGTTTATTAAATCTCCAAAATACTAAGGAAAACACTTTCAATCAGCATATAAGAACAGCCTATGATTACTTTATGTTGATTTCCTGCTTGTTTGGCAGGATATTGCAATCATGCTTTCCACAACCAGGTTCATGTGGGAAAACTTAGGAACCGCTCCATAACTGTCACATCTGTGGACAATTTCAGATTTTTCTGAATTTCCCTCATTATCTTCTGTATTTTCACTGGTTTCAAGTTTACTCATCAAACTTCCTGTTTTTAATCACTGATCCATGCTCCCAGTTGAAAATATAATTTGAAACTATTCATTCGAAAAGTTCAATGCAGTATAACTTTACAAAACCAAAAAACCTCAGCATTTGAGACTATGGGAGAATTCATTGTGTTTAGAGAAAGAACTAAGCATAGTTATTTAGTTGTGAAAAAAAGTATTTGACCTCATAAATTGTAGTGATAATTTAACTGATCTATGTATGTATTTGTATATGCAAAAGTTAAAATACCCTCCACTGATTCTTCTAAAAAATCTTATTTTTGGCTCATGCCTGTAATCTTAGCACTCTGGTAAGTCAGGCAGGTGGCTGCTTAATCTCAGGAGTTTGAGACCAACGTCTCTACTAGAAATAAAAAAAACCTAACTGGGCGTAGTGGCACATGCTTGTTGTCCCAAAGGTTTGAGGTTGCTGTGAGCTATGATGCCACTGCACTATACCCAAAGTGGTAGAGTGAGACCCTGTTTAAAAAACAAAATCAAAATCCCCCAAACTTACTTAATTTTAGCAATGGCAGATAAAATCCCAACTTTTCCCTCCATTTTTTCTTTTGTAGAGACAGAGTCTTACTATGTTGCCCAGACTGGCCTCTTAACTCCTGGGCTTGAACTCACGGGCTTAAGTGACCCTCTTACCTCAGCCTCTCAGGTACCTGGGACTATAATTATGCTCCACTGTGCACAGCTCCCCCACTGATCCTTAATGGAACAGACTCATTGGAAAAAAAAAATAACAACTATGAAGACTCTGTGGAATTTCCCGGAGATTATGTAACCTGACAGACTAGCACTATTGTTGCCACCACGTAGTGACATCACCTTAAGCTATTCTCTGTCTGTTCTTAGACACGTTTTCAGCTTTCCTTACTCTAGGAGTCATGTTTATACTGTATGATGTTGTCCACTCTCATTAGAGCAGGGGTGATAGCTTGATCAGCCTGACCAATCAGATACTGATACTCTTTTCTATAATTGGGGGATTGGGACTAATATCTTCTAGTTTAGTCTAGGTATGTTTGTGGTGTAATCAGAATTCTAAGATGTTTATAATCTCCTTTTTAGCTAGTTGTGATGCTAACCTGCATCTACTTTGGAAAGGAAGTACTGCTGGATAATACTCATGAATGCCCTCTGCTATATGGAAAACAATCTGCTCCTTTGCAAAAAGAGCACAGATTACTGTCTCTTTTTGAGTTCTTGTATTTCCTTTGTACACTTTCTGACTCAGAGCTCTTGGCTGTCATTTCTTGTTGCCATTTTGATGTCCATTCAAGAAGTGGAGTACTTGTGAGTGTCCCTATTTCTGCCCCCTTCTGGGTCCATATTTTCTACACTGGACCTTCTGAACACAAACACTTCAGATAGTTGAGAACAAGCTGATTTCCCAACATATCTTGGCAGAGATGCAGTCTTATTTCCTTTTAGTTCAGCTGAGATAATGTTATAATCCTCTGAAAGGAACATTGGCAAAAACTAAGGGTGGAGTATGGTGGGAGTAGAGGAGCAGGAAGGTGGAGAGCATAGAAAGCAATGAATTCACATAGAGTTGGGCTCTGATCTATAGCGTATGTTCAGTCAAGATCTACTTTGGCCAGGACAGCTTTTGGGCAGGTAGTTCTTAGCCCCTGGACTAGCTTTAAACCTCTCTCTCTCTCTGTGTGTGTATATATACGTATATGTAAATTTATATATATATTTGAATGAGGGTGGAATTTAAAAAGGAGATACTAAACGCACAGGCTACAGAATGGAAAAAAGATAAATGGGATTTTATCAAAATTAAAAACTTTGTGCTTCAAATGACATCATCAAGAAAGTAAAAAGAGTGAAGGGCACACTTATAACATTGACTTAAAATATACAAATGCAAAGTATGTGACCAAAATGTGTGCACCCCTGTAATACTCTGAAATAAAAAAAGTAAAAAGACAAGCAATGGAATGGAAGAAAATATTTACAAAGCAGAAGTATATCTCTGATGAGAATTCATATTCAGAATACAAAAGAATTTTTATTTAATAATGAAAAGATAAATAATCCAATTAAAAATAGGACAATGAATTAAATAGACATTTCTTCAAGTAAAATATACAAATGGCCAATAAGTACATGAAAAAATGCTCAATATCATTAGTTTTTAAGGAAATGCAAATCAAAACTACAATAAGGTCAATAATCTAATCCATTAGGATGGCTAAAGTAGAAAAAAAACACACTAGGTAATAACAACTGTGTGTGGGTACATGTGTATATTTTTGCTGGACTGCTATTTCTTTTTAACATACTATCTAAACTGTGCCACATGGAGCATTAGTTATATTTGGGTTTCACTGCCATAGAACTTTACAGTTTGTTATGACCTTTACCATATATTGTCTACCTCATTAGATCTTTACAGCTATGTAAGGTTGGCAAAGTAGTACATTTTCTCTTTTTTGAAGATAAAGAGGCTTAGGCTCAGAGATATTAAGTGACTTGGCCAAATCCTTCTGTAAATGGTTAGACTAGGAATTAAATTCAGGCTTTCTCTTCAAGATGCTTGCTGCTTCTCAAATAATATTATCTTACATTTAACTGCAACGTTTAGATGGCTCTATAATGTATTAGTTGGGTATGCTGGCTCATGTTTATAATCCCAGAACTCTGGGAGGCCAAGGCAGGAGGATCACTTGAGGCCAGGAATTTGAGATCAGCCTGGCTCAAAATAAATTAGCTGATATGGTGTGGTGCACCCGGAGCCCTATATCTCCCTAAGATAATAGGGAGGTTCTGGTGGGAGGCTCACTTGAGTCCAGGGGTTCAAGGGTTACAATGAGCTATGATTGCACCACTGCACTCCAGCGTGGGTAACACAGCAAGACCCTGTCTCTAAGAAATAAAAAATAATATATTCATCTACATCATCTACATCACTTCATTTTAAACTTTATAACCACCTAATGAGGTGAGCAGGCAGGGTAAATGTTATACTCATTTTACAGTTGAGAATGATCAAGTTTATTTCTAGCCCTGCCACTCACCTTGGATAAATACATAACTTCTCTGATTCTATACTTTGTTATTTGTAAATTGAAGTCTCTTATTAGAGGATCTTGAAGGCCACTCTTACATCTACCAGACTATGATTCTACCATTTAGTACATCCCTGTATTAGCAGCATATGCACTTTGAGATGCTTTTCCAGCCATGGTGAGTGAGTTCCCATTGAATGAGCTATACTCGCTTACTGAGAGAATTTCTCTAACTGGAACACATGTACTTGAAAAGTCTGGACAAAACCAAGGGAACAGGCTTTAGCTATATAACAGGGCTCAAGTAACTGAACAATATAGGGGTTAAATTTATGAAATCAAGACTTTGGTTTCATTAACTTGGGCCCTAAGCTGATCAAACAACTCATAGACTTTCTAAAATGCTTAACACATCAGAGTTAACCTCCTATAGTAAATAATATGTCTAGTATTTTTATAACAAAGAGTTCCCGTTGTATCAGCACTTTGTGACCTGCCTGTAGAAAAAAAAATTCTTAATTTCTACCTCAGTAGGAAGAGTACCTCCAAGGAGTTTCTTCTTTTATTTATTTAGTTTTTGCACTATATGTGACTTGTTTTTATTTATTTACAATGAGAATAGATTTTAAAAGATATGTTTAAGAAATAATTCTCACCTCATATTTTCTTAGTTCCTAAAAATGAAGTAGGAACTAATTATTTTCAACATGCTTCTAGCTCAAGAAATCTGTGACCTTTCCTTCAGTGATGTTGCAAAAGTGAATTTCAACTCTTTCCAGGATATTGGTTCAGGAAATGTGGTGGGTGTGAATGTTGCCTAACAGTTTTTGAGATGTCTGCCTAATCTTTTGATAATGATCAATTAGGTTTCAACTTCTGTGACTATTTCCTCTACAACCCAAGAACCAGTGATCTTATGGAAAAGGAAAATTACTGTTGTCCTTTTCAGCAGTTTTAACACTCAAAAGATTTGTTTCTGTTTCCCCTTCTCTCTCTCTCATTGAAATAGGCTGTAAATCCACAGATATTATTTTCTGTTCATTGATCATGTGGAAAATAATCAACCTTCCATTTTTCATAAGAACTGAAAGAAGTTCCCTCAAACAAAAGAGTTCTCAGTGGTTGGCTGAGTTAAATACAGAAAGTCAAAACATATGGGAAAATACTGAGGTCTTTCCCTACTACTAAGAAGTGTTCTCATGAGAAACAAAAGCATAAGCTTGAGGATAGTTTAATTTTGGCTTAATTTCTGCCATCTTTACTTTGATTATTTCTAAAAAAGGCCATCAAGATTAAAGAATAGTGGCTGGGCACGGTGGCTCACGGCTGTAATCCTAGCACTCTGGGAGGCCAAGGTGGAAGGATCTCTTGAGGTCAGGAGTTTAAGATCAGCCTGAGCAAGAGCAAGACCCCCATCTCTACTAAAAATGGAAAAAATTAGCCCAGTGTCGTGTCGGGCCCCTGGAGTCCCAGCTACTTGGGAGGCTGAGACAGGAGAATAACTTGAACCCAGGAGTTTGAGGCTGCTGTCAGCTAGGCTGATGCCAGAATGCTCTAGCCTGAGGCAACAGAGTGAGACAGTCTCAAAACAAACAAACAAAAAAAGATTAAAGAATAATGGTTCTTTTATCTGAGATACTTCAGAGATTAAACTTATCAGAAAAGTAAGGGTATGAAGTTTTCTTTGAAAACTTTAAAGAAATAGTCAAATATGTAATTCTAAATTTCCAACCCTGTCTTGTAGAGCAGGAAACTGACTTTAATTCTTACTGTTTCTGAGATGTGTTTACAGATTAGGTTCATATTATTCAATAAGATAGTTAAAACCTATTTAATTAGGGCTGGGCCTGGTGGCTTATGTCTGTTATTCTAGCAGTCTGGGAGGCTGACATGGAAAGATTGCTTAAGCTTAGGAGCTCAAGCCCAGCCTGAGCAAAGACCTCTAAGAGGAAAAAAAAAAGGGCACCTTTTAAAAAAAACAAAAAACTAATCATATCATTTTATGAAGATTTGTTCTGATTATTCAGGCTTCATTTATTTTATTTCATAAAACATAAATTTCTGGGCAGTGCCTGTGGCTCAGTGGGTAGGGCGCTGGCCCCATATATCAAGGGTGGTGGGTTCAAACCCAGCCCCAGCCAAACTGCAACAAAACAATAGCCGGGTGTTGTAGTGGCTGCCTGTAATCCCAGCTACACGGGAGGCTGGGGCAAGAGAATCACCTAAGCCAGGAGTTGGAGGTTGCTGTGAGCTGTGACACCAAGCACTCTACCAAGGGCAAAAAAGTGAGACTCTGTCTCTACAAAAAAAAAAAAATATATATATATATACATATATACATATATAAATTTCTCTTTCCTACTAACAAAAAGTTTTAAAAACTTATAATACAAAAGTAAACATAAGTATGCAAAAGGGTACATTAGTTTATAAGAATATGCTGAACTAGAACAATTGAATCTGACTGTTGTTTCACAATATTATGAGGCCTCAGGCAGTAGGAGAAGGGCACTGGCCCCATATGCTGGAGGTGGCGGATTCAAACCCAGCCCCAGCCAAAAACTGCCAAAAAAAAAAAAAAAAAAATTATGAGGCCTCAGGAAGTTGTATAATTTAAGTTTTCAAAAGACAGTGTTCTTGGATCTCTTCCATAGAACATATTTCACTGAAAATAGTGAAGTATCACTTGAACATAATTTTTGGAATTTATAGTATCTTCAAATATACCATTATTAATAGGTGTTTACTGAGTACTTGAATATATGAACATATATATGAACATAGGAAACATTCTGCTAAGGACTTTCCACAATCCTAATGGGGTTGATACTAGTACTAATTACAAATGACAAAAGTGAGGCTCAGAAAAGTTAATTAACTTGTCCTAAGAGTGAACATAGCAAAAAAGTGGTAGTGAAAGGGTTTTTAATTTTTCTAAGTAGTTTGACTTAAGGGCTCCTATTCTTAACTACTTTTTTATTGCACCTTAATGGTATTATGTCTGCCTAACTTCCAATTGATAGTATTTCTGTTTTACAATAATCTTCTGATTATAGGATCATTATTTTTAGTGTACTGAGTCTTAGGCTATCAGCTCTTATGATGGGAAACTCTATTTTTTCTTCTCTTTCTTTATTTTTTTTGAGATAGGGTCTAACCCTGTTGTCCAGGCTGGAGTGCAGTCACATCACAACTCATTGCAACTTCTAACTTCTGGGCTCGAGTGATCTTTCTGCCTCAGCCTCCTAAGTAACTGGGACTGCAGGCATGACTAATCATGCCTGGCTAATTTTTTTCCCTTTTTGTAGATATCAGGGTCTTACTATTGCCAAGACTGGTCTAGAAGTCCTGGCCTCAAAAGATCCTCCTGCCTCAGCCTCCCAAAGTATTGGGATATAGGTGTGAGCCATCATACTTGACCCATTATTTTTATTATTATTTTTAGAGATGGGGGTCTCTGCTACCCTGTCTGGAGTGCAATGACTATTCACAGGCACAATCATAGCTCACTGCAGCCTTGAACTCCTGGGCTTAAGCAATCCTCCCTACCCCATCCTCCCAAGTAGCTGACACTATAGGCCCAAGGCATGGCATCTGGTTATGGCAGGCATAACTCTGACATTTAGAATCCTGGATAATATATTAATCTGAACTCATTTAAACATGTTTGGGTATCTAATCTTGGCAAGGCCTATTGTCTTCTCACCAGTGTACCCAAGCAAACTCCTTGGCCTCCTTGGGGAAAGCAATGGATCCTGGCATTCTTTTTGTAGTTTTATTTAACTGAATCATCATGTAGGATGATATCTCTAATATACCTGGATATTTGGCAGAAGAAATGATAAAAATTCTATTTTAGATACCTCATTTCCTCAATAATTTCCCCAAATAATTAAAAAATATTTATGACTTAGTGACTTGACTTTTTTTATTTTTGGTAAAATATCAGTGTTTAGTTATTTACATATCTGTTTACCTCATTGGTCGTGTATGTGGATTATCTACTTTGTAGATTAGGTTGTGTAGGGGATGCCGTGATGTGTTACTCAGATCCCTCACTTCAACCTGAGGCATTCATTCTCTCAGTGTCCTAGAGTATTGGCTAGGAACTGTTGCCTAGTTCCCTCACTAAGGACTATCCTCAATGTAAGGGAACTTCCTTGCTCAAGCCTCTGCTCCCGGTTTGGAAGGAGACTGCATCCAATGACCAGGTGATGTGCAAAGTGTCCCAGGCTCTCTTGCCTCCACTTGGAACAACTCTGAAGGGTTGGTCAGCCCTCATGGCATCAGCTGAGACTGCTGTTATTTCTACATCACATTCAATCTCTCCTTCTGTCCAATCCTTTATTCTTCAGCCCCTTGATGATACTCCTGAGATCTCTCTCTCTGATGCAATTCTCCACTATAGTCTCTTTTCCAGTGAGAATGACCTCAAATAGCTAAGGAAGAGCTAAAATTCCAAAGTCATTTCTTTCTGCCACTAACTCAACATTCTTCTAGTACATCTTCCTCCTTTTTGATAGTTGTGTACTCTGGGAAATCAGGCTTTTGAAAATTAACCAGATTCATATAAGTGGGAAGGCAAATACACTAAAAATAAAATGTAAGAGGAATTTGGATTCTTTCCAGTCCATCCTCAGCATTAGAACGGCTAGAGATTTTTCCAGATAATGGCACATGACAGGAAAATTGAAATCATCCATTCAATTAATATTTTGGGTGCCTACTGTAAGTATTATGAGAGAAATTTTTTAAAAAGTAAGACATGATTTCTGTCCTCAAAGAGAAGAAACAAATAATTATAGAATAAATAGATAAGAAAAGATAAACATGAGTGGTTCTAATAAAGTACTGTGGGTTCTGATTACAACGGAATTTAGCTGGGGTAATCAGAGAAAGTATCTGAAAAATGTGGTATTGAGAGGGCATTGCAGGAAGGCTCAATGTATCTGAGGGTACCTTAGTCAACTCAGCATTTTTAAACCAGTTATCTATAAGTGTTGGGTCTTATTGGCCCAGTCTGAGCTGGTTGGAGGTTATTAGCTGATTATGCCAATGAACGAGGCTCAGCTAACATATATGTGTGTCCATGGCTCCATTTCATTTCTTTCGTAAACCGTAAGATCAACTGACCTTTTCAGTAGCTTAAATTTTCAGTCTGCCAAAAGTTGACAATTTTCACTTGTTCCTTATAGCTCTGTATGGGAGAAATCATGAGAAAATCTAACAAGGACTTAAGTGTATCCACTTATGTTGATGACTCATCTGCTCCTAGCCCTGAACTCTCCCCCTTCTTCCTGCTTCTTCGGCTCTGATTGCTTCTACTCTATTAATAAGTGGTTTTGTCTGAGTTGTGCTGGAAGAAAAATATCTTGTGAGGGTGGAACACGTCACGGGTAAATGAAAGTGTCAATTAAAGAAGGAACCTGAAGAAGCTTATTTATTTATTTATTTATTTTTGAGAATTATTTATTTATTTATTTATTTTTATTTTTTATTTTTATTAAATCATAATTGTGTACATTGGTGCAATCATGGGGCACAGTGTGCTGACTTCATATACAATCTGAAATATTTTCATTGAGCTATTTAACATTGCTTTCATGGCCTTTTAATCACTATATGAAGACATTTATATTCTTCATTTAGTAATTTTCACTTGTACCCTTCTAAGATGCCCCGTAAGTGTGATCCCACCAATCACCCTCCCTCCACCCATCCTTCCCCTCCTCTCCCCTCCCTTGCCCCTTTCCCCATTTCTTGTGCTATAACTGGGTATTAGACAGACATCTATCCTATATGCCTTTACCTGTAGACCCGAGCACATCGTTTCAAGATAGGGATTCAATGTTTTAAGTTGAAAATGGTTCTGAGTTAATGCTATACTGAGAGATGTTGTCTCTCAGAGCAGGGTATTCAATAACAATCTGTCAATGACATAGTAATCTTTAGGGATTTTTCCCAAAGCGTAATTTCTGGACGTCTTACGTACATCTTAAGGTGTGTCTGTACCCAAAGCAGCAAAACCAACCTGACCAAATTGGTGGATTTATTAATTATGTTACTTTGTGGCTGCAAATAGAACCCCCTGAATCTATCAATGAACCCAATTCAGCCGTTGTAACGTGTTAAGACTGTAGTTTGGGAAACCATGGCAGGAATGGGGCTGAGGTAGGGGAGCAGAGCAGGGAGAAGTAAGTCCTCTGGGGGAAGACAGAGCTTTCCTCTACCCACCAATCCCTGACATCCTGGCGTGCTTTGCCCCCGTTCCTCCTGTTTTTATTCCTGGCAATAGAGCCAGCCAGCAGTGATTTATTTCAGACTTCATATTCACGTCCTACTTTGACAAACATGTCCATGGATTATAGCCATGTGGCTTTTCCACTCCTTCCTGAAACAATATTTCTTTATTCCTGGAACTTAGAAGCTAACTAAAAGGAAACTCTCCAAAGAATTAAGCTGTGTAAGCTGCACGTTTTAAAAACTAATTTTTTGAGCACGAGTGAGACTCTGTCTCTACCAAAATAGAAAAAATTAATCAGACATGGTGTAGTCTCAGCTACTCAGGAGGTCAGGACAGGATTGCTTGAGCTTGGGAGTTGGAGGTTACTGTGAGTTACAATGACGCCACTCTACTGTACTTGGGGCAACAGAGTGAGACTCCGCCTCAAAAACAAACAAACCAAAACCAAAACCAAAAAACCTCCCTATTTTTTGTTCTGTTTGGCATCAGTATTCTCTAAGGATTCTGGATAATCAGCTCCATGGAAAATCATTCCTGCTTTCAAGTTTCCACTAAAGAATTTACCTTAATTTTTCACATTTTATATGCAACAGATCCAACGATCAAAGGTAAAACCATGGTGTTTTGTTTGTTTTTAAACGTGCAGTCTCCCCCGGAAGCAAGCTTTACGGAAGATCATATTTCTCGAATGTTTTTAAATTTCTGAAGCTATTTTTAAAAAGAGAAGCTTGAACATTCATATCATAATATTAACAGTTAATTTTTATTCAGCTCTTATGGTATACAAGATACAGTTCTAAGGACTTCACACGCATTAGTTTGTTTAATCCTCATTACACACATTAGTTAGCTATTATTATTATCCTCATTTTCCAGCTTAAGGCACGGAAAGAGTAAGGAGGTCACCTGAGGCGGAAGAGCCAGTGCTTATTAGTACTGAGGCAGGCTGCTTCTAGCACTGTGCTGCACGGCCTTTGGCAGGCTGTCACATAGATGATGAAATTGAGAACCAAAGAGGTGAAATAACTTGCCAAGATCATATGCCCAGTATGTGGTAAAGTTGGGATTTGACCTCAAATCACTTGGGCCTCTTTCCAATGCCTTTCTTATTTATTTATTTTAAATTGTTGGGGATTCATTGAGGGTACCTTTGTTTTCATTTCAGGTTGACCTCTAGGTAAAAGTTAAAGACACTGGAATCATTCAGTCTGAAGAATAGCTGAGAGGCAGTTTGGGTTTTTTCCATTTTGCTAGACAAACAGATGAAGCCTGAAGTATGTAGGCATTTAGTTTTGTATTTCTTTTTTTTTTTTTAATTGTTTGGGATTCATTGAGGGTACAAAGAATTAGGTTACACTGATTGCATCTGTTAGATAAAGTCCCTCTTATACTTGTATCCCAGCCCCAAGAAGTGTGCCATAATTTTGTATTTCTAAATATAATACACGTTCATTTTTAGCATCGGTTTTTCTTTTTCTTTTTTTTAAATATATGTATTTTATTATTCTTCATTACATTATTTCCTCTGTGGTAAGACAGAATTGATTTACAGAAAAGAATACAAAAAACACCAAAGCTCCTGGTAGAGGGAGAGATTTCAAGTGGGGAGAGAGATGCTCTCTCCGTTCCTCTCCTGGTCTTTCCTGTCTCCTCCTCTAGGCCTCTAGCCTCAGGGTATATATAGGTGTATGGGTTCCTTGGCCAGGAAACAAATGAATACAGTCCCTTCCACCAGGAGCAAGGTGAATGAGTGTATCAATGAATGGACACAGTCCATCCATGGAATTCACGCCTAGGAAATTCACAAGAAACAGACCTAGGCATAGGAAATGAGGGTTTCACATTTAGTCCCAAGTGTAAAGACACCAAGGCACAGGTGTCTCCTCAGCAGTTGTCCAGCCTTTTTGGCTATTGGAGCCTCTGGTGGGTGTTGTATGTCCCCCTCCTTGCCTGTCATCCAGCCCACTGGCTCTTCAGCTGGCTGCCGCAGCACCAACACCACCAAGGAGGAGGCGGCAGGTCCAC
>CAUYRH010041881.1:0-20897 GCA_963574655.1 Perodicticus potto | reverse complement strand
GTCAAGCTGGGAATCAAAGGCATAATACCCTTCACTGTAGCTTCAAAGAAAATGAAATACCAGCTCGGCGCCTGTGGCTCAACGGGCTAAGGTGCCAGCCATGTACACCTGAGCTGGTGGGTTTGAAGCCAGCCTGGGCCCGCCAAACAACAATGACGGCTGCAACCAAAAAATGGCTGGGCGTGTGGCAGGCGCCTGTAGTCTCAGCTACGTGGGAGGTGGAGGCAGGAGACTCGCTTGAGCCCAGGAATTGGAGGTTGCTGTCCAATGCTGTTATGCCACAGCACTCTATCCAGGGTGACAGCTTGAGGCTCTGTCTAAAAAAAAAAAAAAAAAAAAGAGAGAGAGAAAATGAAATACCTGGGAATATAACTAACAAAGGACTTGAAGGATCTCTACAGAGAGAACTATAAACCCTGAGAAAAGAAAAAGCAGAAGAAATTAACAAACGGAAGATCATGCCATGCTCATAGCTGAGAAGAATCATTACTGTTATCATGTCCATACTTCCCAAAGCTATCTATAGATTTAATGCAATCCCCATTGAAGCACGATACTTCAAAGAACTTGAAAAAACAGTACTTTGTTTCTCATGGAACCAGAAAAAGCCAATGCAATTATAAGAAATAAAAACAAATATGGAAGCATCACTTTGCCAGACTTAAGGTTATACTACAAGTCTATAGTGATCAAAGCAGCATGGTTCTGGCACAAAAATAGAGATATAGATCTATGAAATGGAAAAGTTGAAGTTTAACCCCTAGTATAGTGCAAGCAACTAAACTGAGGTGAGTGTCAGATAAAGTCATCCCTCTCTCTCTCACACACACAACCCACCGTCCCTAAAGTTGCATACTTGTAGACAATGATGCTCCAACTTAGGCTAGTCCCATTTGGCTTTGATTTTTGAGAAGCATATTTGTTCAGAAACATTAAAATGTGGAAAGAGAATAATGTGCATCTTAGAATAAAGACAATGTGCTATTTGTTGTTTCTAGCAAAGCACGGGGCTAAACTATGAACTGATGACAGTTATATAGATCAGAGTCTTCTATTGGTATAGCAAAATCTTTTTATCTGGGGTTCTAATAGCTAATGTATACTCTATTAACTAGGCATTCATTACATGTGTCTATAATTCATTGATAACTGAAATTCTTCATAGTGACTAAAGGCAACCCTCCAAGATATATCAAAGAAGAATTTATCAATTTAATTTTAATATATGCTTTTGAAAAAAACAAAAATGTCCTAATTAACTAACCAATGCCCCTATTCATACTTCCCTTTCTCTTGGTATTCAATACTGTCCACAAAGCCTGTTATTTGAATCACTTCCTCTAAAGCTTGCGTCTTTGCTGCAAGTTTGAAACAAATAAAAACACTATTTAAACATGAAAAAATATACTTTCACGTATTAATTGCTTAAAAACTGGAAATTCTTTTTTTTTTTTTTTTGGTAGAGACAGTCTCACTTTATCGCCCTCAGTGGAGTTCCATTGCATCACACAGCTCACAGCAACCTCCAGCTCCTGGGCTTAGGCAATTCTCTCGCCTCAGCCTCCCGAGTACCTGGGACTACAGGTGTGCGCCACAACGCCCGGCTATTTTTCTGTTTTGCAATTTGGCCGAGGCCGGGTTTGAACCCGCCACCTTCCGTATATGGGGCCGACGCCTTACTCGATGAGCCACAGGTGCTGCCCAAAACTGGAAATTCACATAAACCATATTTGAAAAAACTCCCCTCAAGGAAAGTATAATCAAATAAGTAAAAGCAGGAATCTTTAAATCAAGCCAAAGTCTTCCATAAACATACATACTTCCTTTTCTCCAGATAAAGTAACCAAGACTCAAAAAATGATTTTCTAAATTCAAAGCAACATAAGGACTACAATCTACATTCCTGTCTCTGTGCCTAAAGCCCTTTCTACTTCACCGTCCTACCATAGTTCAGATCATTCCATGACTTATAGCAGGGAATAGTACAGTATATACTCAGCCTGTTACTGAGAAAAACATTGTGTAATTGGTCAAGGTGAGCTAATTGCCCATAAAGAGAAACAGCATATTCCTGCCCCATGCTCCTAAATCATCTCTGAACTGATTCCCCTCTTAAACACGATTGGCCAGAGCAATTTCTATGTATATATGCAGATCCAGAAATAGAATAAATTTTCTGATTTAATTAAAATAATAATAACAAGATTGCACGTATTATCGAGATACAATATTATTCTGCCCTAAATGTTTCCTTCTGGCAGCCCAGGAGGGACTATTATGGAATGTTCTGCATTCTAATGACTGTGTTTGTTTTCAGTATATTTTAAGTGGAATATTTTTCACCCTTCTGAGTAGGGCAGACAAAGGCTTTAATTAAACAAACGTCACATGGGAACTCTTGCCCCCAAAGCCTTTATTGGCCCTAATTAGCAGATGCAGCTGTAGATTCTATCAATATTAGATGGTCTGTTTATTGTGTCCATTTATATCACACTCATCAGGGAGCACGTGGAAGGCACCCTAGAATTATCAACTTTAATTAAAGCTAGCTCGAATGGTGGGAAAATATCCTGCTCAAAAATAGGTCAGGTAAAAGAGGAAGATCTCTTACAAAAGCATACTGGGAACACTACCAAGTCTTTCCTGGGAAAACTAGAGAGGACATTTGATGTTCTTATTGTCAACAACTGCCAGTAAGAAGCTCAGAGATTTGAGGGCCAGGCTGAATTACAGTTAGAGGAGCCAGTGAAGTCAGAGCAATTCCCTCCCCTGCCCAGAGTTCCCAGCAACCACCAGGGCTCCAGGAGGTCTCATGCTAAGTAGACTGGAGTGGCATGTTCATTTAGGCATATTCATTAAATTCATATTCAAGGAATTATATAGTTAGTTCTGGGAGCTCCTAAAAGGTTATTTATAGATCTATATCTATATCTCTATATCTTGTTACCAAATATAACAAAATTATTATTATTTATTTAATTTGCACTGGGCTTTTATGTATTACTTTTACGCTCACAACTCAGCACAGGTATTTTGCATTGTCCTAATAAAATAGCTGAGGCTCCAGATATGAAGTCCTCCCCAGTCTCATAGAGTCTGTACGTGCTAGAAGCTGGATCTAAACTTCTGTTTGATTTTGGATGCCAGACACTTTTCGATACCATAGAGATTCCCTATATTACTCGAAGAATTTAATATTTTGGCCAATAGCTTGTTAATACGGACAATTGAAAACCAATAACCTATGTTTAAGCCCTTCTCCAAGGCTTAGTTTCTCTATTCATAAACTCGGAATAATAAAAGAATAATAAATATTTCTCGGCTCGGTGCCTGTGGCTCATGGGCTAAGGCACCAGCCACATACACCTGAGCTGGCGGGTTCGATTCCAGCCTGGACCCGCCAAACAACAATGATGGCTGCAACCAAAAAATGGCCAGGCATTGTGGCGGGTGCCTGTAGTCCCAGCTACTTGGGAGCGGAGGCAAGAGACTCACTTGAGCCCAGGAATTGGAGGTAGCTGTGAGCTGTGATGCCACGGCACTCTATCCAGGGTGACAGCTTGAGGCTCTGTCTCCAAAAAAAAAAAAAATTTCTCAAAAATTGGACTATATGAGACAAACTGTGGAAAGATTTTGGCTTGTGGAAAATTCTTAAAAATACTAATTCACATCCAATCTCACATTCTACTGTGACCTAATTTTGGAAGACACTTCGAGATGAAGGGTTCTTGATGTCTTGCTGGAGGGTCATTGGGCTGGTAATAAAAAGCCCCACTGAAGGAGAAGATACAAAGTAATTGACCTTTCTTTGCTCTACAGAAACATAAGCCTTTTTTATTTGTTCTAATTCTCAGGGATATAATTGCTAGAGATGTGTCTCTGCAATAGAAAAAAATTGTGTAATTTGAAATAAACGTGATCGTCTCATCATGGGGAAGCTGGAATAGTTTAAAGTACACTTCTCCTAATTTTCTTCTTATTCCTTCCCTCACCCCTTTGCAGATAGCTACACTAGAGTCTGTTAATGCTACCTAGGACAGCCTCCCACACTGTCCAGTGTGGCATCCCCTTAAAGGCACGCAGAATGAACTTGTGTCTCAAGGCGGTTTGAATGCCCAACAGCAAGTATGAAGTATATTTTAAAAATATTGTTTTACTTTAAAATAGTTTAGATTATATTCCGTTATATATAAACTTTTTAAATTTTGGATCACTAAATTGTTTACACCCCTACCTCCATCTTTCAAGTCATCCAAGTCATCCCTACTCCATCTGTAGCCCCTCAAGCATCACTGGACCATCCTTATGAAATCCTAGGAAGGGGATATTCTAGCCTAAGATATGTAAGTTTAGAAAGTATTTCAACCAAAGTAGAAATAACCTAAATAATTACTTTTGCCTTCTAGGAATTATTTGTGAAGTGATAGTCATGAAAATAAATTCCTCTTTGGCACCAGACCTCCCATTCTGATAATAATCCCTCAGAGGTCAATTATTCCTAGATGAAGATGACAGAGAGGCAAGAGAAAATAATTTAGGTTGTATACCAATTATTCATTTTTCTATAAATGTCACTGTTTATATATTAGAATATTAAACATTAAACACCCTGGTTAGTTTACTGTTCCAATGGAAGCGGGGTTGCATGAAAAATAATGAGAAGTCATAGTCCAGAGCCTTTCAGTTTTACAACCCATTCTGTTTCTAGATTTTCTTTGAAAGTGGGTGTCATGGTACATTGCTACATCTCTCTATTTAGGCCTGAGGCCCTCCGTCCCCAAATTCCCCAGATGCCCCAAGTGTTGCCCGGTTATGGTTCTCAGATGAGTTCCTGTCTAGGAATTGCCTTCTAAGGGCACCACCTGGCCTATAAAGGCATCCCAGCTCCGGAGCTCCCAGGCAGGTTGGCTCTGTTGTTACTTCATTCCAAATCAGCTTTTCTTCTTATTGAATCCTACTTCCCTCCTCCCTTTGCAGGGGCTGTCCCCACAAACATCTACACTACAGACTGTTAAACGCAGCCTCGGACAGGCTCTCGCACTATGGAGTTAACTGCCTTCGATTCTCCTGGCACAGTGATTCCATTAGTCACCATATCTGAATTTAAATGTGAAAATCAGACAACAATGATGTGAATCTGAAATATTATGTGATAGGTAAGGATCGTCAGCAAAGTGATCATTTCCAATTTGACTTGTGGTGGGAGCACTTATTATGCTTCAGGCACTCAATTGTTTGAATTTATGCTTTTAATCTTAATAATTTTCACAGCAATCATGCAGCGTATTATGCCTGTTTAGGGAATGAACACACTGTGATTTATTTACTTGTTTAAAATTACAGGTGTAGCACATTGTGAAGTCGGAATTTGAACTCAGGTCATATCTCTACATCTGGTAGTTTCAAGGTTTACCTGTGGACTTTTGTGCTGTTCACGAATATCTTCAGCTCTCTGCCCTCTGAGCACATGTCAGAAGGGCACTTCCTTAAGTATGTCATGTAAGGTGAGCAGAAAAGCTGGTGACTCTTTGCTTTATTTCCCTCGTCTCAGGCAGGGAGCAGTGATATTCCAGATGACACCAGCTCTGCCAATCTGTGTCCCTGAATGAAGATAGTGGGTCAGGACCCCCAGAACAACTAACTCAAGGTGGGCGTGAAGCATAACTGGGAAATCTTAGTTGTGTTGTCACTACTGTCCAAGCTTTTTTTATTGTCACAACATAACCTAAATATCCTGATTGATACAGATTATTTTTAACCTATGATATGTTAATAAAGAATTGCCATTTTGGCTCAAAGTCAAACATCCTTAATGTCAGAATTTATTTCATAATGTAATAGGAAAGACTTTGATTATTATAACTATGTAACCACAATTTAATTTGAATCTCTAACATACATTTGATTCATTACCTTGGCTTTTAATTTCTCTTTCTCAGCCCCCATTTACTCATCTGTAAAATGAGGCTAATAATATTTTCCTTATAGTATTGATGTGACGGTTTGATAAAATAAGACCTGTAAAGCTTTTAGCAAATTGTGTGACATGTAGATAGTACTGAATAAGTGTTTTACAGAAAAAGGTCCTCTGACCCCCTGCATCAGAGAGTCATTGTTAAAATACAGATTCCTGACGCCCATGTTAAATCTACTGAATTATAATCTCAGGATGTGATCTACATTTTTCACAATTTTTTCATCTCACTGAGATGGAATAAATAATAAACAAATGTTCAATACTTCTTTATACGCATAAATAAATGGTTTACACAGCCAAATTCTCCAATGAGGTTCTTAAAGAATTTCAGCAAATTCTTTCAGCAATTCATCACTGAGATGGAAAAATTATTATAATAAACAAATGTTAAATACTTCTCTATACACATAAATAAATGGTTCACGCAGCCAAATTCTCCAATGAGGTTCTTAAAGAGATGCATCAAAGTGGACCCTGACGAAGATATTGGGGAATGCAATGCACATGTCAAAGCAATAGCATCTTAAAAAAACACTGTAAATTCTTTGTGTTTCTAAGTATCACAAGACCAGAAGTCTGACTAAGGCTGTCTTAGCTGGAGAGGATCAAGGAGGGTATGTGGCAATACCGTCTGAAATATTTCATAACCTGCGAAACGCGGGTGATCGCCAGTGTAAATCAAACAAGGACACTTTGATCAGCCACTCATGCACGTGAGCCATTATAACATTTCTTGAACTTTTCAGGTGGACTTCTAGGCCAGAAATTCTATTTTTGTTCATTTTGAGAATGAAGATGGCCTTGAGTTTTGCTGGAGTTTTTAGTAGCAGTGAGAGATTTTGGAGCTGTGTATTATTCTTCCAAACCCTTGGTCCTCCTAGTCACTTTTCTCTGCTGTGCTCTTCCCGAGTTTGTGTTTACTTACATCTGTACACTTACAGGCCAAAAAAGGGAAGATAAAAATAGCTGAGGCTGATGAGGCGGACTCCAGTTCCAATGGAGCAATTAGCTTTCTTGTTCCAGAACAGGAGAGGAAAGAGCATACTTTTGACTTTTAATTTTGTGGCTTGGGGTTGGGAGGGAAAATCAAACCCCGTAGGATCCTGGAGAAAAGTGCAAGGGGATGCAAGTCAGGGCTGGTCACTGTGGCTTATGGAAACAATGTAAGGTGGCACTGAGGTTGGGGTTAGCTTTGGGGGCCTGGAGTCACCTAAGAGCTGCTTTCCAGGGCAGAGCACTGGACAAGGAGCCTTCACTCCAGCTTGGCACGTGGAGGTTGAGGGGCCACGACTTCCAGGCCGCACACAAGGAAGGAGAACAGTAGAGACACGTGCACAGTGGTCTTGCTTCTTACCTGCTTGAGATTTTGATTCCTGGTAGACATCACTTCAGGACAGTGTAAGTCCCACTACCCTCTGACCCTGCCAGGGTGCTTGCATCAAGAGAAGAAAGGAAAAGGACCCTATTCCAAAAGTCCTTCAAATAACTGACATTGGATTTCCCAGACATTTGGGTGGGTGGGGGAGCCTTAAGTGAATCTTAAAGAGAATTGAGATATTTAAAGAAATGAGGTACTGCTTGCACTTTAGGGATTGAGAAGTTTGGACTTGTGTTCTAATTGATCATATTTGCCTGAATTAAACTGTGGTCAGCTGGCAGACTCCTGTCCTTTGATTTCTGCCAGGTATTGAAACAGAATGTAAATAAATAAAAGGCCAAGCCGGAGTATTCTGATTTAGTATTGACCTGGGGGAAATAGCTTGCTACTGTTATTATTTCTCCAATCTCATGAGGATGCACAGATGTGGGAACTGACGTCAAATTTGCCTTCACTTCCTCCCCATGCCTTTTTGGGAGTCTAATTCAAAACCACAGAGAAGAAGCTTCCATCCACCGCTTTTACTAATCTGAGTGAACTGGATTTTTGTTCAGAATTTTTCTAGTTATATGAGCATTTTGAGAGTATAGAGCGTGTGTATTTCTTTCCTGAGCACCCTTTAGAACAGACGCTTGTGGTGGCCCTATTTATCACCCCTATGCCCACCACTCCCTGGCACTCCCCCCTCCCCACCTTTTTTTTATTTTTTATTTTTTGAGACAGAGTCTCACACTGTTGCTCAGGTTAGAGTGGCATGGCGTCAGCCCAGCTTGCAGCAACCTCAGACTCCTGGGCTCAAGCAATCCTCTTCCTCAGCCTCCTGAGGAGCTGGGACTAGAGGCACCTGCCACAATACCCAGCTAATTTTTCCATTTTTAGTAGAGATGGGGTCTTGCTTTGCTCAGGCTGGTGTCAAACTCCCGAGCCCACAGGAACGTCCTGCCTTGGCCTCCCGCAGTGCTGGGATTATTCTTTGCCCAAGAGCATTGTCTAGACTCCCAGCCCCTCGAAGGAACTGCCACATCAGGGGACAAACAGCCCGAGAGGATGGCATCGAGAGGCCTGTGGGGACAAAGGTGAATAATTCCGTGGCCTGGTATGTATCATCTCCCTGAATTCCTTCTTTAGGGATTGAGCCTTTACTGCCCTCAATATTAACTTGTTAATACATGTATTAGGAACTTGCTCACTTTCAGTTCCTGTCTCCACTTTCTGTTGGTGCTTTCTGGGAATGCATCCCAAATATGCCATTTGCACACACATAATGTGTTTGCCTCAGGGACTACTCTAGCGGGAACCCAACTAAAGCTAACTCCTTGAGATAGAAATGTTATGAATACCTATTAGATACTGAGGCTGCAAATTAAAAAGTAATTTATCATCCACATACAGTGATGTTGTGCAATCCCATCAGAGGAGGCTTCTGGCTATACTGCCCAATAGCCTCCCTCAGTAGAGGGCATATGTTACCATGGTAAATGTCGGGCCGCGACCCTGTGTCTCCGACCCCAACCCGGGGCCTCATCAGAGCTGGGACACTAGGTCTCTGGCCTGGCCCTCTCAACTGTCTGGACATGGGCGCTGCGCCAGCTTTCTCGTTCAGGTCTCAGGTGCCAAAGCACCTTAGAAATCACAGTTGAATGGGCTGAAGAGGAAGAGGCAGAGGAGGAGTTGATCATACTGTCTCAGGGGTGGGAGATGAGGAGGAAAACCCAAATATTAGTAGACTGCACAGTTCAAATCCTGTGTTGTTCAAGGGTCAAGTGTACTTCATCACCAGTATCAAGCTTCTATTTTAGAGAGTTGATTTGAACACATTCTTGCACATCTACAACAAAATTTGACAACTCCGAGGGGTCCATCTAGCTCTAAGAGCATAAGATTCTTTAATACTCCTGGCTTTGCTAAGGTCTCAGAATTGAGACCTTATTCTAAATAATTCTGACAATAATTATTGTTTTTGGTTATTCAGGGACAAGAAACTGTGTCTGAGTTATTCTTCTAATTGCTTAGTTTTTCACTTCACTGGCCTCAGGATCATAACTCACAACATCTCCTTACTAATGCACATTGCATCAGAGATTGATGTTTCACAAGAAATGAAAGGAACTTCCTAAAGATTGTAAGGGATCTAATTACCCATATTGACCCTGCCCAGCAGCTACCACAAACAATACTGTAATTAACTGAGTTTGGCTGTAAATGGAAAACCTGTGGGTGAGTTTCATTATTCAAGAACTGAGGCAAGCTCACTCAGGTGATGAGTAGCTCATTTAGCATCGTGAAACTTGTTCACAGTTTCTATACCTTCTTTTTAAATCTTCCTTCCTTTCTTGCTTCTTTTCTTCCCTTCCCCTCTTCCTTATTAAAAAATGTTTATTTTTCCCCATTATAAAGTTAAGTAGGTGCTCATCAAAGACAATTTTAGAAAACATCTCTTATGCCCGTTTACAGTGAACCTTACCAATTACAATGATTCCTATCCCCTTTATTAATTAATAATATTTAATCTGCCTTCTGCCTAAAAATATGTCTTTTACGATATCCTGTATGAATGAAAACATGCAGTATGCAATCTTTTATGTCTGACTGGCTTTTTTCACGTGAGCATGTGAGGTTCACCTGTGCTGGAATGTGTGTCAGTAGTTTGTTTCCTTTTATTGCCAAATAATTTTCCATTGTATGGATATAACACATTTTTTAATCAATTCACCAGTTGATAGATATTATGTTGTTTTAAAATTTTGGCTATTACAAATAAAGCTAATAGGTACATTAGTGTAACAGAAAGAAAGTTTTAGAAAATGCAGAAAAGTGGAAAGACAATAAAATCCATTTTTACGAATTAGAAATGAGTGCTCTTGAACTTATAATATACCTTTCCCTCTTGGTTTTTTGTTTTGGTGTTGATATGTAACATAAACTATTTTTTTGTTTGTTTTAAAGAGTATTAGTGTAGACGAACTTTGGGGATTCCATTTATTTCACAGTCTCCTTTTCCTAGAAGAAATGAATTTAGAACAGGCTGGGAGGAGGGAACCCTGTGTTGAGAGGTAAGTGTGAGTGCCGAGTCCCTGAGGAAGGGACGTGAACACAGTCATCGGGAGGAATCAAGGAGTACAGCAGGGCTGAGATAGGAGATGATGAGAAATGAGTGGCCAGGAGGTGAGAAAGCCAAATAAACGTAGGCCCCGAATGCCCAGCGCAGGGAGGTAGACTCCAACCCGAAGGCCCTGGAGGGGAGTTCAAGTGGGAGGTCGTTTGACTGGAGTTCTAGCACAGTGCCTGGCACATAGCAGGGGCCCAGGCAATATGTATCCAATGAATAAGTGGAAGAATAAATAACAACCATGTAGAAGTTAGGAGGCTCTAAAGTAAGCTAGAGGAGGGAAGCCCGTTAGGAAACTCCACTTTCCTATGTTAATAAAGGTCTGAACTAAGGTTCCAGAAAATATAGATAACAAAGGTAGACTAAATTATAGGGAAGTTGAAAAAGATTCCTCTGGTTACCCAATTTCCCCCTTGTCAGACGGGTAAGATCCTTTTACTTGGTGTGCGTGCTAACCTGCATAAGCCTCTATTATCCCACTTCTCAGATGGAATAGAAATAATTTTGGGTCGATTGGATAGTAGAAGAAATAGTGATTAAATTAGCATGTCGCGAGTGTTTGCGACTTTAAACCACCATATGCATAAGACGATTTTCTATCCTCCCTCCATCGCAGCTACTGAATTCCTACAGATCTCAGTTATCTGCCAGGAACTGGATTAAACTACAAATGCTCCTATATAATAGAAATTTAAAATTCTGAGCAAGTAAAAAATTATTATTTATGTAATACAAGTTTTAAAACTGATTTAAGAAATTTCAAGCCATAAAATTATTTCACTCCCTGTGGCTATTTTAAATCCAGTTAATGTGAGAGTTGTAAGCAAAGCTCAAAGGTACAAATATTGCAAGAAGAAGGTTACAATGACAAGTCTTCTAAATCATCTAGGTGGTATGTTCATCTCTCCCTCCCTCCCTCCTTTTCATCCTTCCTTTCGTGATACTTCCGTATTATGTATTTTGATAAAATATTTGTTCTCATATGTATTAGAATAATGCTAACCAGCACATCAAGCCTGTGATTTCATGAACAACATGGCTAAGGCAAAAACCAATTAAATCAGTTAGGAAAATAGTATTATAGATAGCACTCAGTATGCCAAAGATTATGGATCTGATACATGAATGTTAGACAATCACTGATCTTAAATGTGTGGAGTAGAACTGACCCTTCCTGGAATTCTTAAGTAAATTTTAGTTAATTTTCTGTGGAGAGTTAAAGTTCATTTACCATTATTATTATTATTATTAACCTCAATTTGAAAGAGTTTTTACTAGGAGAATTTGGGCGGGTGTATGTCATTCTTAATTATCTCCTCTCCCTTCAGTACTTCACTCTACAAAGTACCTACATTTCGTGTACCAGGAGCTTATATGTGCTGTGACATTAGATTATCATTTAATGTTTTCATTGAAACTATAAGAAATGGACTAGCATTTCCCTTTTAGAGATGAGGAAATTAAGGAACAAAAATTGTTACAGTAAACTTCCAAGTTTATATAGCTAGTAATAATGAAGCTGAAATTTATACACAGATATGACTGAAATGTCCATGTTTATTATCCAACATAGCCTGTTGCCTCATTAGCTAATCCTGTAGAATTTTCAGAATTTAGACATGAATGTGCTATAGCTAAAGTGAAAAAAAAAAATTTTACCTGAGGAAAAACTCAGGACTGGATACATAAGGAGAAAAACAACATTTAATAGCAATCCTTTAAATCTGCATCATACTTTATTATTTACAAACCCTGTCATCTATAGCCCCTTGTTAATACTTCATGTGAAGTAGAAATATGGGCATGGGTTACTATTTTCATTTTTTGATGAGGAAACAGAATTATAGCAAGTTAGCCTGGTTATGGGCTAGTTGACAACAGATTGAAAAGCAGAATCCAGGATTCCTGGTTTCTGAAACTGTGTGGTCTTCCTGTGCATGGAGCAACTTCAGCAGAAGGCAGAGCTCAGGCCCTGTCAGAGGAGCCACCGCTGACAGACTCCACAATCAAGGGGAACAGGACGGAGGATTTGCACACAACCTGTTCTGTGCCTCACAGTACACAGGTTTTTGGTTGATGAAATTTCAAACATCTCACCTACTGCTGATATATAGTCTCTCCTTTTTGATCCATTTGTCCTCTTAATATTATCATCACCACTGGCATTGTTATTGCTACTGATGGAGGTACTGTGGGTGGATGTGAAGTTACAAAGTCAAATAAGACCAGGTGCCTGTTTTTGTTATAAAATGGCAAGTCTCCAACAGAGGCAGAGAGTACAGAGACTTAGAGAGGAACAAGTAACTGCTGGGGAGGGAGAGGGCAATGCAAGGAAGGCTGCCTGGAGGAGATGCCTGGACACTAAGTAGGATGGGACAGGATCTTTCAGAGGTGTTGCTCATACGAAGACACAGAGTTACGGACTATTTTGGTGTGTTTAGGAAAATACATGTGTTTCCACATTAGTAGAGTGAAAAGTGTGAGAAAAGTGGAGGAAGTCCAGAGTCAAAGCAGATGTCAAGGTGAACAGTCAATGCCAAAGCAAGACGGACTCTGGGAAGAGAACCAATTTCAGAGGCACACAGCTCTGTCTGACTGAGGCGCATTGTGAAACGGTGAGGAGGAAATGTGGCTCTGTGTGCGTGTGTGGTGCTATAATGTCAGGACTCCAAGCACTGCAAATGGATAGAAAGAGGGGAAAGGGTCTCATCGCAGACCTGTCAAGAGGTAGAAAGAAAAATTGCAACTCCTTCAAGATGTGTAGGTCTTTTTGCATTGACATCCCTCTGGGCTCTGGAATGCTATTCTTCAATGTTTTAACGTAGTCTAACTAGATATGGAAAACAAGAAAGAGAGGAATATATACACACATATCACCTATGATCCCGTTCTACAATATTCACTCTTGTTGCCATAACAAGTTTGCATATTTTTTATCTTCTTCTTTCATCTGTAAACGAAAAATTAACGGTGAAGGACAAGATTTCTCTGTAACACACCACTATGAGCTGAGCAACTTTGCCAGCTACTTCCTTAATAACAAAAAAGAGGATACAGAAGACCTAAAAGAAATCAGTGGCATTGACTGCTCATTTCCTTCTTCTCTCGTTCTTTGGCTTAGCTCAGGATTGTCTGCAGGTCCTGGGATTACCCCATGAGATAAATATGATGGGTGTGATATTAACAGTAATTTTCAGTCAACAATTTTACCATTATGAAACTTCCTTCATCACTTGATGTTCTTAAAGGGACAAGGAAGGGGTGAGATTTCAGAGCCTGTGAGATAGGTCCTGGCAATAATTCAGATGTTTGATTTTTTTGAATGATCCCAAAGCCCATATCACAAAGTCACCAAACCGCAGATGCTGGCATGGCTGTGGAGAGAAGGGAACACTTCCACACTGCTGGTGGGACTGCCAACTAATAGTCTTTACAGAAGTATGGAGAATCTTCAAAGAATGTAAAGTTGACCTTACATTTGATCCTGCAATACCATTACAAGGTATTTACCCAGAAGAAAAAAAATTATTTTAAAACAAAGACATTTGCACAAGAACGTTTATTGCAGCTCAATTCATAATTGCCAAGTCGTGGAAGCAACCCAAATGCCCATCAACCTGTGACTGGATCCACTAATTGTGGTATACGTATACCATGGAATACTATTCAGCTATTAAAAAAGATGAAGACTTTGCATCCTTTATGTTTACCTCTATGGAGTTGAAACACATTCTTCTTTGTGAAGTGTCATGAGAATGGAAAAGTATCCGAGTTGAAACACATTCTTCTTTGTGAAGTGTCATGAGAATGGAAAAGTATCCAATGTACTCAATATTAATATGAAACCAATATATAAACAATTACATGTTCATATGCACAACAAAACACAAATATAGTCTAGTACTGGGGCAGGGGAAGGGGAAGATGATTAATAGAAGAAGAGGGCATTTGGCAGGATCTCACCTAATGGGCACAATGCAAGGGTGTCTAGCACTCCCCCTGGGGGAGAGGTTCTTCTACAACTGAAACTTAATCTTGGAAGTGAGAACAAAGTACTCTAAAAATTTGTGCCGTCATATTAATTTGAAATGTAAAAAAAACACTAGGAACTAAAGCATTCTCATATGCAGAATGACTAGAGTTGACTAGAGTGAGTTTATGATGTTAGGTTTGTTTTTTTATTCTACAGCGTATCTCAAAAGTCACCCATAAACTTGCCATACATAAAGAAAATGGAAAATTGTAGCTAAATGGATCTTTATTTACAAAATATTTATTACCAAATTTTACAAAATGTTCTCTACACATTGTCCACCTCTTTGTGAAATTTTGTAATGAATGTTTTGTAAATAAAAGTACATTGAGCTACAGTTTCCAATTTTCCCTATGTATGGTGACTTTAGGGATACCCTGTAGTATATGGTATGCATTAAAAATACTTGACATGTATTCTCTTTTTCTTATATCCCAAAGGGAAGCAATCACAAAATATACAAGAATTTTTTTCTTCTTCTTCTTTTTTCTTAATACAAGAAATTTTTTAGGCCAGGTACGGTGGCTCACTCTTGTAATTCTAGCACTCTGAGAAGCTGAGGCGGATGGATTGCCTGAGTTCACGGGTTCAAGACCAGCCTGAGCAAGAGCGAGACACTATTTCTAAAAATGGCTGGGAGTTGTGGTGGGTGCCTGTAATCTCAGTTACTTAGGAGGCTGAGGCAAGAGAATCACTTGAGCCCAAGAATTTGAGGTTTCTGTGAGCTATGATGCCACCGTGCTCTACCCAGAGCAATAAAGTGAGACTCTGCCTCAAAAAAAAAAAAAAGAAAGAAAAGAAAAGAAAAGAAAAGAAATTTTTAAAAGTATGAATGTAAATGTATATCTTACCTTAAAAAAGGTAATTATGTCATATGGATTTTTCATGTTTTGACCCATTTTACACACACACGCACACTTTCAAATCTCTATAAATTGTGTCATAATTTACTTGTTGGTCTCCATTATATGACTTTTATTTGGTTTCCAGTTTTTCACTCTTATAAATAAACCTCTATAGGCCACTTTCTTTTTTTGTAGGTTATCGGATTGTTTCCTTAGCTTTGAGTTCCAGGAACTAAAAAATAAGCTTATGTGTGCAGTGGTTAGGAGCTCAGGCTGCGGTTCCAGATAGACAAATCACACAATTCTAGCTCTTACATTTACCTGTTACACACTTTATTTTTGTTGTTTTTGACATTTTTCTTCTGACTCATTGGGATAATATTACACAGGTTACAGATTTGGTTGTAATAAATAAAATAATTCTTAGATAAAGCAATTTAAATACTATCTGGAATAAGTAAATGCTTTATCATTGTGCACATTATAATTGCACTAGATTACAAAAGTGTCTTCTCAAATATTTTTAATAGTATGGAATGATGTTAACAAAGTATGAAAGTACCAACCCGCTTTGGATGTTATTCGTTCTATAAATGTTGTAAGAAACTTTAGTTTTCTCTTTTTGAAACAGCTTTTTAAAAATTTCTTTCAATGTAAAAATTTCAAAATGCAGATTCTAGAAGTCCGAGCGATTCTTATATGTGCTTCTGTATAGAAAGTGTCTCGGTTTAGAATGGCTACTATGCCTTATATGTAAATATATTAATGAACACAAGGCTTTCTAGATGTCTGAAGACTAGATGTCTTCAGATGCAGGAATATAGTCTCACTGTAGATTTCCTTTAAATGTAAATATAATGAGAGAAATTAGAGAGCACAGAAATAGCAGATATTCTTTGAAGGATTTTTTGAACAGTGTCATTCCCAGTATCACAGCCATCCCTACTTGTATTATTTCCATTTTTCAGAACATTGTATGCAGTTATGGCTTGTTTGTCAGATTCCTTTCTGGGACGGAGGGAGGGTAGAATGAGGGCACCGTAGGATGGGGGTGAAGAGAAGGAGCAAAGTGGCTACCAGTGATGAGTTTCCATGATCTGTTCTGTCGTGCACTCATCTCCCTTCAGATCCCTAGAACCACTTGCCCTGACTGTGCACATTACCCAGAGAAAAAAGTACTCTTTAACCCCGTGGAACCTGTGGCAGGAAACCTCCTACCCACCTAACAGTTTGTCTGTACAGAAGTGACAGATGGCCCTTTCCCTCAGTGTGCCCAAACCCTGCCCGTAGTTGAAGGAGACAGGTCTTATAAGGTCCTTTTGATTATCTAGTCGGTGGAAACCCAGATGCTCGTATTCTAATGTTCAAATGCACACTGTTGTAGGCATTGATTATGAATCCCACTTCCTTTGACTGACAGTTAGTGACCCCAGACATGAGTTAATTAACGTTTGGCCGATGCTTCTTCATCTTGCCATACAGGAGATTGATGAGGCATTTCTCCTGTTTTTACATAAGCTATACATCTCTTCTATTTATATAACCCTGAAAGGAACATGATAACTGGGGTAAATGTAAAGATCCAGGGCAATACAGACTCTGGGTTGTGATTTGGGGTCTATTACAGAATCAATGTGTGAAATAGGTGGGTGCCTTCCTTGGCTGGCCCTCAGATCTCTCCTTCGTGAAAATGAAGGTATAAGTTCTTTGATTTTCTTGGTCCTTTCCAGCATTGGGATCTTATGGGCTAAAACAATTAATATTGGGCACAAAGCAACAATAGATTTTGTGGGGTTCCACCTAGTGGTTTTATCCCTTATTGCAGCTCTAAGTAAGAGTGGCTTTTGAAGCTTCAGACCTTGCTGAGTCCTGTGCTCCCTGGTTAAGTAAATTCTGGTAGCATTATAGTTCTTTGAGGTTTATGCACTTCTCTATAAAAATGGGAAAATAAGAATACCTATCACACAGGGTTGTTATGATGATTAAATTTAGCACGAATCACATCAGGAAGAAAAGTGAGGACAAAGTTACTTCAAAATTAAATTTATTAAGGTATACACAAAAAACATTATGCAAATTGATTATTCCTATGTCCGGTAAAGAAATGTGTCTGAAAATAAAAACTTACCCATAAAGAAATCCTCAGATAGTATGGAAAATCCTCAAAAAACTCATTTGAAAAAACTCCCATTTGATCCTGAAATCTCATTACTGGGCATCTACTCAGAAGAACAAAAAATCATTTTATCATAAGGACATTTGCACTAGATGTTTATCACAGCTCAGTTTACAATCGCCAAATTGTGGAAACATCCTAAATGCCCACTGACCCAGGGATGGATTGACATATATTTCAGCCACTAAAAAAGATGAAGTCTTTACATCTTTTGTATTAACCTGGATGGAGTTGAGTTATTTTTCACAAATCCAAATTGATATTCGTATGCTGAATTTACTAAATTCACTTGCTAACACATAGTTTACTAAATCTTTTGGATTTTCCAAATCTATAATCATATTATCCATGACAAATAATGAATTATTTATTTTGTCCTAACACCTGGGCCATTTTTTTTCTAGTTAGGGGTTGCAGCATGATGTTAAATAGAAGAGGTGAGATAAGAGCACCCTGTCTCATCTCTGATTTTATGATGTAGATAACCAAGGTTTTCTGCTAATCCTGAAGTTTACCATGAGGGTTTTATATATGTTCTTTAACAAATAAAGATGTTTATTTCTATTTTAAGTATGATAAGTATTTATAATGTGAATAGATGTTGAATGGTGTCAATTTTTTTTCTTGCAGCTGTTGAGATAATCATGATTTTTCTCCTTTCTTTTCTTAACATACTAGATTATATTTATTGCTGAATGTTGAAACAAACTGAAATAAACTCACTAGACCTCACTTGATTCCATAATCAGTTAGTATTATTTAGGATTTCGCATCTACGTTTATGAGAAATATTGACCTGTAATATTTTTTTCTTATATCATCATTGTCTGCTTTTGCTATCAAGATTATACTGGTCCAGCAAAATTGGAAATGTGCCTCTTTTTCTATTCTCTGAAAGAAGTGGTGAGGATGGTATTATTTTTCCTTAAATGTTTGGAATAATTCACCACTAAATTCATCTGTACCTAGAGATTTTTTTTTTTTTTGAGATAGAGCCTTAAGCTGTCACCCTGGACAGAGTGTGGCATCACAGCTTACAGCACCTCCAACTCCTGGGCTCAAGCAAGACTCCTGCCTCTGCCTCCTAAGTAGCTGGGACTACAGGCCCCTGCTACAATGCCCGGTCATTTTTTGGTTGCAGCCATCATTGTTGTTTGGCGGGCCCTGGCTGGATTCAAACCCGCCAGCTAAGGTGTACTTGGCTGGCACCTTAGCCCATTGAGCCACAGGTGCCGAGCCCTAGAGAATTTTTTAGTTGTTGTTGTTTGTTGGGGATTCATTGAGGGTACAGAGAACCAGGTTACACTGATTGCATTTGTTAGGTAAAGTTCCTCTTATAATTCTGTCCCACCGTTAAGAAGTGTGCCAGGGGGAGGGGCAATATGGCTGACTGGAAGCAGCTTCCAACAGAGGCTCCTGTCCAAAAGGAAAGATAACTTCCAGAAACTGCCCAGTTGAGCTGAAGACTGGGAGCCCAGACAAGAGAGAGAGAAGTGATAACTGCAGGTCACCTCTGAGGCTAGCTGCGACTTCCAGAAACCAAACTTCAGGCAGAAAAACTGAACTACAGTTTTCTGCCATTCTGAACTTCCAGGACACCCTTCCACCCTTACCTGAAGCACCGGAAGCCTGACCTCTCCTGAAACTGAGGGAGGAGGACTTGAGCAGGGCCCACACTCCCTATCTGCCAGACCAGGCAGCCCACGAGGTAGGAGACTCCAGGGCCCCATCGAGCCCCCCGCTAGCCTCCAGGCCAGGGTTGTAGCTGGGACCTCCACGCAGTTCCGATCGGTGCTCCACTGGGCCTCGGACCACTGCCCGCCAAGATCCCCACCCAGTCCATGCCCCAGGGCCACCGCCCACAGAGGCCAGGAACTCCATAGTGTGAGACCCCCTGGAGCCCCAGTTGGCTCCCTGCTGGGCCATGGCCCATGGCCAGGAGCAGCCAGGAATTCCCCAGGAACTCCCACGGGGCCCTGATTGGCACCCCGTGGGGCCTTGGCCCACTGACAGCAGCAGACAGGAAGTCTGCCAGGACTCCTGCCCAGTGCCCGTCTGTGCCCCACCCAGCCTCCGGCTGCCACACCCCACCTGGTTCCAATCCGTGCCCCAGGCCCACTGCCCACAGCAGCCAGGAACTCCACTCTGCAGGGACACTGCATAGAGCCCCAATGGGCCTTGGCCCGCCATCTGCCATGGCCAGGGCCTCTGCCTGCCTCCCACACCAGCCAGGGACTCCGCAAGGAAACCACCAGGCCTCTGCAGGCATGACCAGGCCAGGAACTCAGGGAGGCACCCAACCAGCCTCGTCCCCTACTCTATCTGCCTCTGCACCCACCCCGCCCATCTGGTCAGGAACTCAGGAGGCTATGTGAACCATTCCCTCCCTCCAGAGGCCTCCTCCCAGCCAGAGATTGCTGGAGGCACCGGCTCCCTTTGCAAAGGCCACCGGGTACCCCATCCCATGCCCTGCTGCTTGATCTGGTCGTGCCACCCTCCAAAGTTGCTCCCACAACCAGAACTCTCTGGGTGGGGCAGTCCCAGAGGAGCTACACAGGGTCACTCCCTACGAGGATCTAGCAACAACAGAGTGATCCTGCCAGGGTCTGATTTGGGAGACAACTCCCCAACTCTGAGGACAGTCATAGGCAACAGTGAAAACTAATCATGTGGTGGAATCAACAGAAAAACTCTGGCAATATGAATAATCAGAGTAGATCAACTCCCCCAAGGAATGACAAGGTAGATACAGCACAAGATCCCTTGCATAAGCAAATGGCTGAGATGTGAGAAACCGAATTCAGAGTCTGGACAGCAAATAACATCAGCGGAATGGAGGAAAAGATGGAATTAGAATTTCAAGCAGTAATCCAAAAGATGACCCAAAAGATGTCTCAAAAATTCAACGAATTCAAAGACAAAATGACCAAAGATTTTGACACATTGAGACAAGAAGTTGTAGCCCTCAAAGATCTGAGAAATACAGTAGAATCCCTCAGTAACAGAATGGAGCAAGCAGAAGAAAGAATTACTGACAGGGCAAACAAAGCATTCGAATGCTCCCAAACTTCCAAAGAGGAAGAGAAATGGAAGGCAAAAACGGATCATTCTCTCAGAGAGCTCTGGGATAACTTGAAGAAAACCAATATTTGCCTTATAGAGATACCTGAAATAGGTATAGAAGGGACATTTCTTAAACTGATAGAGGCCATCTATAGCAAACCCACAGCCAATATTGTGTTGAATGTAGTTAAACTGAAGTCATTTCCACTTAGATCAGGAACCAGGCAAGGTTGCCCATTGTCTCCATTGCTCTTCAACATCGTAATGAAAGTTTTATCCATTGCAATCAGGGAAGAAAAGGCGATCAAGGGTATCC
>CAUYRH010041878.1:0-28131 GCA_963574655.1 Perodicticus potto | reverse complement strand
GATTACACTAATCAGATTTATGTTTTCCAGAAAGGTCATCAAGCCACACGCAATAAAGATGGTCCCAGTCCATGAACCCCTGTATCACTCTCCCTCCGGAGAAACCCTAACTGCCCCCTTCTATCATCGCCCGATTCAGCAGGAAGCTGTTAGATCGAGTCTTCGCCCCTTTTCCCTAACAGCAGTTAGGGTTTCTACTCGGAGAGGGAGAGTTGATGCAGGACATCTGGCGCCCTAGCCAGCTCAGCAGAGCTGGCGGACCTGCCGCCTCCTCTTTGGTGGTGTTGGTGCTGTGGCAACCAGCTGAAGAGCCAGCAGGCTGGATGACAGGCAAGGAGGGGGACCTCCAACCCCCACCAGAGGCTCCAATAGCCAAAAAGCCAGGACAACTGCTGAGGAGACACCTGTGCCTTGGTGTCTCCTTCACTTTACACTTACAACTAAATGTGGAACCCCCATTTCCTATGCCTAGGTCAATTTCTTGTGAATTTCCTAGGCCTCAATTCCATGAATGGACTGTATCCATTCATTGATACACTCATTCACTTTGCCCCAGTGGAAGGGACTGTATTCATTCGTTTCCTGGCCAAGGAACCCATACACCTATATATACCCTGAGGCTAAAGGCCTAAGGGAGGAGATGGGGAAAGACCGGGAGAGGAACAGAGAGAGCTTCTCTCTCCCCACTTGAATTCTCTCCCTCTACCAGGAGCTTTAGTGTTTTCTGTAGTCTTTTCTGTAAATCAATTCTGTCTTACCACTGAGGGGTAAGGGGGGAATAATGTAATGAAGAATAATAAAATACATGTATTTAAAAGAAAAAGAGATGGAAAACCTTCCTGGGAAGTTGACACCTGAGCTGAAATTTTAGTAAGAGGATCCTAAGGGGATCTGGGAGAAACGAATTTCAGCAAAGGGAATCACAATTGTGATGAGTTCAGAAAACGAAGTTAGCCTGGTTTGTTCAAGAAGTAGTTAAGAGAATAATATGGGGTGGAGTAGGGTGAGCTATGAGGGACGTCGTAAAGACGTGGGATTGGTTCAAATAGTGCCCATGATATTTCAGGATGTTATTATGTTACAATTGAAGCTTTTTTTAAAGGAATTGGGCTGCTATGTAAAAACACTGAACTGCTCAATTCTTATATTTCATCTGCTCCAGATTTTTACTTGTCTTAATTCCTCATTTTTACTTTTTTTTAACTCCTCCACCTCTGTTAAAAATCTGCCAGTTTAGAATACACTTACTGTGAGTATAAGAAAAGCACATAATTCCTTTGACTTGTTTATAACAAAACAGGAAAATATTGCCTGAAATGAACAAATGCAGAATAATTTTAGCTTTAATAAAAATGACAAAACTGATAGACACTATTCAATACATATCTAAGAAATATCTGCTTTTAATAGGAAGTGGATCCTCTGGGGTAAATGCTGCAAATTGTGAAATCTTAACAAATAAATCTGTGGAATCGTAACAAATAAGTCTGTGAATTTAGAGTTGATATTTATTTTATTTTTTTGGCAGTCTTTGGCTCGGGCTGGGTTTGAACCCACCACCTTCAGCATATGGGGTCGGGGCCCTACTCCTTTGAGGCACAGGTGCCACCCTAGAGTTGATATTTGTTAACTCAACAGAGCTGACACACAAGGCCCAAGATCTAAGAAGCAATCATTTCTTATGTTCATTATACATAGGAGCCACGAGTTAAAAGAGTATCACAAGAATCTGTTCTTTTCTAAGCTAGGGGTAGATGACCTTCTGGTCAGATTAAATACCTCCAATTTCTAAAGTCAACTCTTTATTTTTTTTTTTTTTGAGACAGAGCCTGTCACCCTGGATAGAGTGCTGTGGCATCATAGCTCACAGCAATCTCCAATTCCTGGGCTCAAGCGAGTCTCCTGCCTCTGCCTCCCAAGTAGCTGGGACTACAGGCACCCGCCACAGCATCCGGCCATTTTTTGGTTGCAGCCGTCATTGTTGTTTGGCAAGCCCGGGCTGGATTCGAACCCGCCAGCTCAGGTGTATGTGGCTGACGCCTTAGCCCATTGAGCCACAGGCACCGAGCCTCTAAAGTCAACTCTTAATAGTTCACATGTCTGACTAGATTTTGAGAATCATTAAATTGAGTTTTTTGTAGATTCATTTAAACCTAATCAAACACAGAGAGAACATGCAAATACCCCCTCTCCTCACTAAGCAGCAATGGTGTACAAAACTCGCCTCTTCCTCGCATTTGCTGATGGGGCGTCTCTCACTGCACTTGAGAAGCCGTGGTTATCAGCAGGTGGATTTTCTTCCCAACAGCTGATTTACTAATTTTCTAAAACCCTTATGGAATACATACTAGAGGACAGGTATGCAGCAAAGACGAAAAATTAAACCCTAATTGATCAGCTTGTATCCTGTGCCCCTCTCCATCTCAGATACTTGAAGTCGCCTTCAATTCTTACCACTGGGCTCTATGTGTATGTCACCATCACCAGCAAACAGACCGGGAAGAAGTGAGCCTGGGCCTTTTTCTGGGTTGTCCTTGAGGGTGTTTCTGAAAGAGATGAACATTGGAGTTGGTCCCAATGTGAGCAGGCAGGATCCAATCCCTAGGACAGAACAACAGGGTGGAGGAACAAAAATTTGCTTTTGTTTGAGCTGAGATACCCACGTTCTTCTGCCCTTGCGCTCCCGGTTCTCAGACTTTGTGTGGGACTGACCTGCCAGTTTTCTTTATTGGGATTTCTAGGCTTTTATAATTGGATCAGTCAATTCCTATCATTTCTCTCTCTCTCGGAGATTAATCATATACATCCTCCTATCTGATTGCTATTGGTTCAGTTTCTCTGTAGAATATTTACAAAACATCCAGAATATCTCACTTTCTCAGCATAATTAGCCTTTGGATTTTCTATATAAATTTGAGCAATTTGATGATTTAATGTCTATGATTCCTATAATATTGAACCTTTTAGCTATGGGTTTTTTGGGGGTTCTATCAAGGAAAACTATGATTACAATGTGTGCTCCTTATTTGAAAATATGTTTCAGATGTCACTTTACGTCTCTAGGTTCTACGATTCTCCTTCTTGGAAATTCAAAATTTTACCTTTCACATTTAGATGTTTAATTTGTCTGAAGTTCACCTTTCCATGTGAGTTAGGTAGAGATTAAGATTTATTTTTCTCATAGACGATATTTGAGATTCTATCATTAAGTAGTCTTTTTGTTTCTTATTAATTCAGTGGTCATTTTATCGTATATTAAATTATGTACCCCTCCCTCACACACACCCACACACACACTCATGATCACTGTGGTTTGCTTTGGCCTTTCTCTTTCTTCTTTGTGGGTAAAGCTAATATTTGTTTATTTGTTTTAACAATGACTCTGGAAAATCAATTCTTTTTTTTATTTATTCCTAATTTTTACAGCTTACTTAATATTTGGGGACCTTCTTCCTCCATAATTTTTAGAATAAATGTATTAAGTCATTCAAAAATTCAGGTGAACTTTCGATAAAGATTGCCTGGAACTGGATAAAATGGAAGAAAATCAGCATATTTATGACATTACACTATTCCACATGAAAACAGGGGATCCCTTTTAATCTATTCTTATTATCATCTGTGTCTTTATTAGGTTTTTAAGTTTTCTCCATAGTCTCATAATTATTAATGTTTTTTCCTAGATGGGTTTTCAATAAGTTATTTTCTTTCATAATTCATTATTGTCTTGGAAACAAATACATTGAGTTTTAGAGATGAGACTTTTTCTATACAGCATTATTGGAAACTCAAATTTCCAAAGATGCAGGGGGGGAGTCCACATAGTGACACTAGAACTTGGTATATCAAGGCATGGTCTCAACTTCCTAAACTCGTATAAACTGCACTCAACCTGTGTTTCCCTCTCTTCTCTCACATCCACCCTGAAAGATAAATTAAAAGACGATTCCAAGGGAAGATTCAATTTTTATTCATAGTGAAAAATATGGGTTGAGAACATATTTTGGGCTCAGCATTCTTCCCAAGTGTATGTAACACATTAGTAAGCGGAAGGACAGAATCTGGACTCTACCTGAGCTTCTGCTTTAGAAAGGAGGACGAATGTAAGTAGTAAACATACCGACTCAATAAGTGATAGACTATGCAAGAAAATAAAAGAAGAATAACAACAGAGCAGAGTAGGGGGACAGCAAGTATGGAGCTTGTAGTTGATAAAAAAGAGGGAAGCAGCTATTAATAGCAGGTGCAAAACTACAATGGAATTCTGTTGGGGTCAAACAAACTAGTACAGCTTAGAATTGCTCCTTAAGCTAAAATTTTTTATTAGCATAAGGGTAAAATAAATTTTAACACAGAACATGCTTCTTTGAAAGCTCTTAAGAGAAGTGCTCTAGCAAGAAGGAAAGAGTTATTGAGTAAATTGTATCCTCCCCAAATAAACTTGTTTAAGCCTTAACCTTCAGTGTGACTATAATAAGAGTCAGGGTTTTTAGGAGGGAGGTTGTTAAACAGTTGAATGAGGTGGGTGGCACCTGTGGCTCAAAGGAGTAGGGCGCCAGCCCTATATGCTGGAGGTGGCGGGTTCAAAACCAGCCCTGGCCAGAAACAGCAAAAAAAAAAAAAAAAAGTTGAATGAGGTAATGAGAGTGGGGTCCTAATCTAACAGTACTAAAGTCCTTTTAAGAGGAGGAAGAGACATCTAAAGTGCTCTCTGTCTCTACGTGGGCAGAGAGAAGAAACCCCGGGAGAACATGCCCGGGAGGCAGCCATCTACAAGCCAGGAAGAGAGGCCCTGCCGGGCAGCCATCTACAAGCCAGGAAGAGAGACCCTGCCGGACACCAACCCCCGAGGGCACTTTGATCTTGGACTTCCAACCTCCAGAACTATGAGAAAATAAATGTCTATTGTTTGTTTCCCAGTTTTGGTAGATTGTTACAGCAGCTGGAACAGACCAATACAGAAATGAACCCGCGGGGAAGTCCATATGGGAGATAATTGTGAGTGACTACTCCCATTAAATTTATTGCTACTTCAAATGCTCAGTGATGGAAACATTAAAAATGTATCAACCAACAGAAATGGCTAAAATAAAACAGATGGAAATCACCAAAGCTTGACAAGAATTTGGAACAATCAAAACTCTAATACATTGCAATGAGAATATTATTGGTGTCACATTAGAAAACTGTCAGTATCTAGTGAAGCTTGAATGGGCGCATTTGCTCTGATCCTGCAGCTCATATGTAGTTACAAATCTCAGACAAACGAGTGGGTATTCGCCAGACATGTGTAAGAGTGCTCATAGAAGCTCTATTTGTAAGTGTTACACTAGGAGAAGCAAATGCACTCCGGCAGTACAATGGATAAATACCCACGGTACAGTGATGGAATAGAATTCTGTGCATCAGTGAGAATGAGTTCTTCAAAACCGCATGCAGTAACAGGGGCGAATTTCACAAACGTAATTTGAACTAAAGAAGTGAGATGAGGGTATTCCCTATTAGCACATTAATATAACGACCAGAAACAGGCAAGAATGTTGGAAGTTGGGGACAGTTGTGGAGCTGCACTTCGGGGAAGGCAGCCTGAGATACGATGTCTGGAGCTGCTGTTCTTCAGTTTCTCAATGAGAATGTGTCATGAGTGTGTTGTGAAAATGCATCCAGCACTTAACGACATATTAACTGTTCCGCAGGTACATTATTCTATAGTGAAATGCTTAAAAATGTCAACTATGACCTAAACAAACCCACACAGGACTAGCATGGCAGAGGCAGAGGGTGGAAAGATGGGATGAGAGCAGGGAGAAATGAATGGCTTGCTCTAGAGGAGTGCAGAGACGGTAAGAGGGCCAAGCTTCTGATAGGAATGAGGAATGAGGAACCATAAATGTATCTTATGAATTAAGGGTAGCTGATAGGAGAATAAAAGCTGAATGTCTTTGAAAAGTAATACAAGATCATTCCACCCATGTAACGGAAATAGCAGACAAAGGAAGAAAAAGAAAAAGAAATCCTGTTGTCTTCAAATAGACATGGCTAACCATTCTTTTTGCTTCATATATTATTTTTCTTTTGTTTCACTTCATGATTTGGGATTTCCAGTCAATGTGGATAGTGGACGTAGAAGTGTACATTCTTTTCTCCTCCCTAAGATTAGGGGGAAATTGTGTTGTTCTTCATCGTTAAATATATGGTTTTATATAGGTATATGTTTTTAATAGGTAACCAAATTTGTTGAGGAAGTTTCCTTCCATTTTTAAGTTGTTGAGCATTCTTATCACAAAACGGTATTTCTCATCTATTCTATTAATAAAGTGAATTACATTTATCAGTTTTCAAATATTAAACTAATCTTGTACTCATAAAATAAACCCCACTGGGTCACGATGTATTACTATTTTGTATATGACCAAAATGGCATTATTTTGGGGAAGACATTTCTATCTGTGTTTAAATATATTTGCCCATTGATCCCTTCTATGAAATTTTCAAGATTTGTGATATGATGGTCATGCTTGTTGCATAAAATTAAATTAAAAACACTCATTTCACCTTTATTTTCTTAAAGAATGAGTGTAGGACTGGTATAGTTTCTATCTGCTTATTTTTCTTAAATTTTTGTTCCTTCTACTTTTAATTCATACTGATCTGGTTTCAAGTTCATGGACTTTCTACCTCTTTTTCAAGTAAACATTAAGGTTATGTAAAAAATTTTTTTACCATTATGTTTTTGTTTTAAAAATTTTTCAAGTTTTTATTTATCTTGAGATTATCTCTATTTGGTCACTCATTAAGCTCATGTTTTTCCTTAACTCTTGAAGAAAATTGCCTTTCCTTTATTATGCACACACACTACTTCAATACCCGTTAGCAAAATCCTGTACCATCTCAGTATAGTTTATATCAATAGTTTTTGCTTTTGACTATGGGCTACGTCATATTTTTCTTTTTCTCTGCATGCCCAGAAATTTTTTCTTGTACATTGGTCATTGTAATAACATATTATCGAGGTACTGGATATTGCTTTAATTCAGAACTATTTATTTTTGTTATTTTTGGCAATTCAGTTACTGGATGATAACCTTGAACTTGTGTAAATCTGATTTTACACCTTGTGGTAGAGCAAATTCTTTTTTCAGTCTAACTTATTAAAACTCGGTCAACTGTTCAACTCTGTGATCTCTGAGGTCTCCTTCAGAGCTGGCTTGATTTAGACTTGGTTCCAGTAGGTCAATGGTTGTCCTTAATGTAGAGTCAGGGTATTTTGTGTAAGGTTCAGGCTACCTCGTGTAAGTTGGATGTCAGGGTTGTTGTTGTTGTTCTGAAAGTCTCTCCATTCTGGCTGGTCCAGAATCCCAGTGACCCCTAACAGTGCTTTTCTTTCATCCCCATGGAAACTCTCTCTTAAGCCTCAGGCTTAACAAACAAAACCTAATGGGAAGCCCCCACACTGATTTCCAACTAGAGGTTGATTCTACATTGTCTAATGTCCTATACTACTAATTCCAATGACTTCACATAATCAGGAGAATGAAATTAAGTTTGCATACCCAAGTAACTCAGAAATCTCATTCCTTGATATTCACCCCAGATACTTTTACACATGCCATCCTGGACTAGGCACAAGAACAGTCCCTGGACATTATCTGTTCTGGACTATGTAGATGACCCATCATTGGGAGACTAAGTAAATAATAGGTCAAGGGGAAAACTGTGAAATATTGTGGATAATCAAAATTGATTAACCAACTGCATATTCCTACATTTATGTAGCTCTTTTGAAAATAAGACAAAACAAGGCAGTGGTTTTTATGCTCTGATAATGGTGACATGCCATGAACAGAAGCATTTAACACTAACACCCAATATTAGTTATTTGAGACAAAATAACCGTATTATGTGAAATCAGTTGCTTGAGATAAAAATAACTACCACCTGATATTAGTAGAGATCAAATAAAAACATTGCATTGAGCCCTAACACGAGGTCTCTTACTTAACTGCAATGCTTTGCCGAAAGTTTTTCCTCTTTTTATTTTGTCATGTGACCCTTAGCAGGCTGTGAATAGGAAAGAGGCTTCTGGATGGAAACTATTTGGTTTATATGTATTTATGAATTGGGATGTTTATTTGAAAGGCAGGCTAGGTTATTCCATATCAACAAATAATCCTCAAATTGCAGTGCCTTCAAAAATCAAAAGCTTAGTTCACTTGTGGCATTTGAGATACATAATCCAAACAGCTTGAGGAGATGAATGCAAATTGTCTAAAGGAAGAAGTATTGGACAAATAGAACTAAAACCTTATCAGACATTTTAGGTTCTGCATGCATATTTACTTTAAAATATCTACTTTAAAACTATCTAAATGTATATTGCTGAACATCCTAGAAAATAAAAAGTACAAGTACCTTTAGAAAAGTATTTTCTAAGTTGTACTAAGCTCCAATATTACTTAGCTTCAAAAAGTAGATTCGTGGTTCCCACACAGATCCCCTGATAAAACATCAGGTTGGTCCTGGGAGCTTATATTCTGTTATCATCACAAAGACCCCATCCTCTTTCCAGAATTTTGGGTAGAAAATCATCGATTGAGAATAACTTAAAACTCAATTTTATAACAGGGGCAGTGAGTGCAAAGTGTGGAGGCTGTGAAGTCATGACACTAATTCTGAATTGAAAAAATACATGAGGAACCGTCAGTGGCGAACGCAGTACCACCCTTAGAGAGATCCCTTCATGACCCAGGGCCAGCATGATTCTCATGGAAAATTAACACCTGGAAGAAAAGCTCCTACTCAAGATTACAGACAGATGAGAGGCAAAGCCTTTCAGAGGAGGACAAGAAACAGGGTGACTGTCATCCCAAGAACTGTAATTGATAGAACACCGTGAAAGAGAAATTTGAAATAGCTTCTTAAATATACCACACTGTACATGATAAAGGATGGAAAAAAGATGATACTAATGGGATATTTATAGGAATGGCTATAATCTGAAAATCTGGCAATACCAATTGCATGAAAAGATACGGAACAACGGGATCCTCATTCATCGTTCCTGGGAATGTAAAATTGTACAGTTATTTTGGAAGACAGTTCGACTGAAAGCTAAACATAGATGTATTGTATCATCTAACAGGAATTGCAGGGAATGCTTGGTATTTAGATCATATGGGGGAGAAAAAAGAATAACCCTTCATGTCATAGGCAAAAGACATAAGCCCAGGAAACAAGCCCAAATCCACAAACAATGAGAAGCCTCTGCTAAGATTTCTAACACATTCTATAACTTTTTCAGGATAAATTTGATATGCACAGGCACATACAATTCACTTTCTAAGTTTTTCTTTTTTATTTATGATTTCTAGTGTAATTCACTTCTTAACTGGTTTGAAGAACAGGGACAGATCTTGGAGGTAACATGGCAGCTAGAAAGAAAGGAAGGGAATTCCAGAAAGAAGAGAGCCGTAGACTTGGAAACCCAAATTCTGTGGGCAAACCATCAAATCTCTGGCTGGCCCCTGAGGCCAAGAAGCCCATTTGAGGTGTAAAGAACCTTGGAATAGTCCTCCTTAGGGAAAGCAAGGATAAAACAAAACAAAGAAAAAGAAGAGAACAAAAAGAAGCTGAACTAAATAGTCTCTATAGGAACATTTTTACAAAATAACAAAACTACTAAAAATACAAGAAAAAGGGAAATGCAACCCACTTCCAAGAGAACAGTTACCAATGGAGGAGGGACAGAGAAAAGGCTACTGCTCCTGTGAACACAGAAGGATTTTACAGCATCTGTTCTTTTTCTTTTTTTGTTTGTTTGTTTTTCATCTTTTTCACAGAAGGAAAAACAGCTTATAATGAGTCTTGTAAAAAGCTGCTTACATTTTCCACTTAATTTTTTATTTATCTTTATTTCAAGACATTTAGGGGTGCAAGTGGAGTTTTGTTGCACATGTATGTTGCATAACGGTGAAATCCAGGCCTTGCCTGTACCTGCCACCTGAATAGTATCCGAACAATATAGCCAGTAGGTAATTTCCCTTTTCTCACCCTTCTCTAACTGCCTGCCCTTGCATTCCCAGTGTTTATTATTACACTCTCTATGACCATGCAAACCCACAGCTTAGCTCCAGCTTATTAAGTAAGAAGAGGCAGTATTTGATTTCCCATTCCCAGGTTACTTTCACAAATTAGGCTAATGGCCTTTGGTTCCTTCCAAGGTGCTTCAAAAGGTATTTTTCAATTTTTTATGGTTGAGCAGTATTCCATGGGATGTGGTAGACACATACACACCACATTTTATTTATCCAATCATCAGTTCATTGACACTTAGATTTATCCCTTAATCTTTCTATTGTGATAAACATATGAGGGCAGGTATCTTTTGGACCTAATGATGTATTTTCCTCTGGGTAGGTACCCAGTAGAGGGATTGCTGGATGAAATGGTACATCTACTTCCCTTTGAGAAACTTACATACTGTTTTTAATAGAAGTCGTCCTCATTCACATTCCCATCAATAGTACATGAGTATTCTCTTTTCACTGCGTCTATTATAATAAGGGCCACCCTGATTGGAGTAAGATGGTATAGTTTTAATTTGAATTATTCTGGTGTTTCAATTTCTATCAAAATTGTTATCATTTTTCATAGTCAAAGCAATCCTGAGTATCAAGAAAAAAACTAAAGTTATCACATTATCTGACATCATATCCTAGAAGTCTATAATAACCAAAACAGCATGGTACTGATATAAAAATAGACACAGAGATCAATAATACAAAATAGAGAACCCAGAAATAAAACCATATACTTACAACCAACTCATCTTCAACAAAGCAGAAGAAATCGCATAGTGGGAAAGGAGACCCTATTCAGTAAATGGTGCTGTACAATTTTTCCAGCACAAAATGGAATCCCTATCACTCACCTTATACAAAAATGAACTGAAGTTGGATTAGAACCTTAAAAATAATACCAGAAACCATAAAAATTAATCCATGAAACACAGGAAAATCTCTCTGGGGCACTGACATAGGCAAAGAATTTATGACTAAGAGCCCGAAAGCAAATGCAACCAAACAAAAATAAACATAAGGGATGTAATTGAACTAAAGCATCTATTCTAAACAGATACAATATAATTGATATTCTGTGAGTGGGACTTGATCACCACGTGTTCTATGCATACACCACAATGGCAACTCTACCCCATAAATTCATACACAAATGTAACAAAGCCCCATCTATTATAACTATACTCAAATAAATAAAGGTAAATATGTATAATGGATAAACAAATAGAAAATATATGTGAGAAAAAAACATTTAAAAAAGGAAATTATAGAACTTAAAAATATACTATGAAAAAACTGCACTGGGTTTACATTTAGAGTTATGGAAACTAATAAACTATATCTATTGGTATATCTATCTATATAGAGTTTGGGGAGTCATCTGAGTGTATGAGTAAAATTAGAGGAGGGTAAAACATCTTTTTTGGGTAGGAGAAATTCATTGTGTTGTAAGGAAGAAACAAGACATCTTAGTGAGGGAAAGTCTTGGTATTTTGTCCACCAACAAAAGTAGAATCAGGTATTACTGATTTAAAAGGCAAGGGGAAAGAATGGTGACAATTAATAGTATAAAAAAAAAAACCACAAAATAACACTTAAACCAGTGGTTCTCAATCTTCCTAATGCCGCAGCCCTTTAATACAGTGCCTGTGGGTCGCGACCCACAGGTTGAGAACCGCTGATTTAAACGAACATGGGAAGAAGTGGAATAAATAAAAACTGTATCAAGCCTATAGAAATATAAGAAAAAAGAGTTTCCTTCTCTCCACATCCATGCCAGCATCTGCAGCTTTCAGGATTTTGAGATGTGGGCTATTCTCAGCGGGGTTAGAGTGATTAGAGAGATATCTCAGAGTGATTTTACTTTGCATTTCTCTGATGATTGAGCGGGAGGAGAGATTTTTCATGTGTTTATTGGACATTCACATGCCTTTGTCAGAGAAGTTTCCATTCAAGTCTGCAATAAAAAAGGGGATTGCCCAATAAAAAAGGGAATTGTTTCCTCTGTTCTTGTTGATTACTTTGAGTTCTCTGTAGATTCTGGTTATCAGCCCTTTGTCAGATTCATAGCCTGCAAATATCTTCTCCTAATCTGCAGGTTGTCTGTTTGCTTTAGTTGTTGTACCCTTAGCTGTTTAGAAGCTTTTTAGCTTGATCACGTCCCATGTATTGATTTTTGGTGTTGCTGTAATTGCCAAGGGGATCTTCTTCATAAATTCTTTCCCCAGGCTGGCAGTGTCAAGAGTTTTTCCCACACTTTCTTCTAGATTTTTTATTGTCTTCTGGTTTAAATTTAAATCGTATATACAACCTCTAGGGGAAAACGTATGGAGAATCCTCAAAAAGCCAACAGTAGAACTTCTCTTTGATCCTATAATCCCATTAATAGGTATCTACCCCGTAAAAAAAGAAATCATTTTACCATAAGGAAATTTGCTCTGGAATGTTCATGCAATTCAATTCACAGTCATCAACACATGGAATCCACCCAAGTGCGCATCAACACTTGAGGGGATTAACAAATGGTGGTGTATGTAAACCATGGAATATTATTTAACCACAAAAAGATGAAGACTTTTCATTATTTGTATTAACCTGAATAGAGTTGGAACATATTCTTCTTAGTAAAGTATCACAAGAATGGAAAAGAAAGTATCCGGTGTACTCGGTACTAATATGAAACCAATAGATAAAAAACTACACTCGTATGGGGCAGTACCTGTGGCTCAAAGGAGTAGGGCGCCGGCCCCATATGCCAGAGGTGTCGGGTTCAAACCCAGCCCCGGCCAAAAACTGAAAACAAAACAAAACAAAACAAAAAAAATAACTACACTCCTATATGACACAAAAACACAATTATACTCAAGTGTGGGGGGATTGGTAAGCTCTCACCTAAGTGCACAATGTAAGGATATACAGCACAACCCCTGAGTGAAGGAATCAACTACAACTTGAACTTAACCTTGAAAAACAATGTTTCACCTAGTCATGTGTACCCTCACATTAATGTGAATTAAAAAAAAAACCACTAAATTAAGTAATAAACATACAGCAAGCTAGTAGGAAGAAAAAAAATGTATCAACTTAAGTGAACTTAACCCATTAGAATGAGAAGTATAATGCTCAACCCCCAGGCTGAAGACTGTTCCTAGCCTGTTAGGAACCAAGCCACACAGCTAGGGCTGCACTGTGGTGAGTGAGCCAAACCTCATCGGTACTTCCAGCAGCTCCCCATCACTCGCATCACCACCTGAGCTCCGCCTCATGTCAGGTCAGCAGTGGCTTTAGATTCCCACAGGGGCTTTAACCTTCTGCAAACAGCACAAGTGTGGGGTCTAAGCTGCACAATCCTTATGAGAGTCTAAGGCCTGATGCTCTGAGGTGGATGGAGGCAGAGAGGCTGGGACTGGGGAGTGACTACAAAGAATGGGACTGTCTAGTTGCAGGAAAACAAGCCCAGGGCTCACTGATTCTGCATTATGGTGAGTTATATAATTATTTCGTTATATATTACAATGTAATAGTAATAAAATTAAAGTGCACAATCACGTGCTCACCTACTTTGAGAACAGAAACAACTTTTGGCATTTCGGCTCTCCTGGCCCTTTCTATATAGTCTTAGGACTGTTTGAGGAAAATCATGCAAGTTAAGCTTCCTTTGGTTCAGAAGGGGTAGTGTATCATAACATACCTTTAATATTCATTAAGCAAAATCAATAGACATATACATATTATATACGGTAAATGCATCCACACATATTTTATCACATGCCGTCAACAATTCCCCTGGTGTCCGTTACTTAATCTACTGAAATGTCAAAGTAAATATCCAAAAGTCACATCAGAATTAATGTTCTTGTCTTTGCTGCCAATTTAAAGGGTAAATGTTTAAATTAAAGGGAGAATTTTCTTAGCTGGTACATGTATACCATGGAATATTATGCAGCCTTAAATCATGAGATTTTTGTATGCTTAATGCAGAGGCAGAAAATGATTACCTTCCCTAATAAATTTTGAGGGAACATTGAAGAACAAAAATAATTTTGCTAGTTAAGTGAGAAATCAGACTGGATCAATATACTGTTATTCTTACCTTGGTGCTGCTTCTGTCCAAGTTTCTTTGGATGAAGGTTTTGAATCTGCTCACTTAGGCCTGATGGTATGGGGTTCCACCTGGAGTAAGACTTAGGGTTCTCTTGTAACCGAATTAATGAATATATCTGACCCTTACTGAAATTGCCCAATGTAAGTTATCTCTGTTCTCCTTCCCAGACATAGTCTATGTATTTTCATCAGTGTTGGAATACAAAAAAGAAAAATGTGTCATTTAGAACAAAATCCAGGATACTTCTAAAATCTCCCAGGTGACTTCTTTTTTCTTTTAAGCAATTTCTTTCTAACATGAAAATAGACTTAAGATGATCAAAAAGTAATATTGGTCATAAAAAAGAAAATAGTTGTCTGTGTCTAGTCACCCAAGCAAACATTCAGTCATTGTGATATAAGAATTCAGAAAAACACCAGTAGTTTCCCATTTATTGAAGAAATGGCATTATGTGTGAGCTTTTATAATACCTTCTGAAATGGTTGTTTTTTCAGATATATACTTCTTGCTATGTAGATTGGGAAAGAAAAAATGCTTTTAACACTGGGCTGTTTCACACAGTGACAAGATAGTATTGAGGACTGGGTGCAGAGCTCCACCTGTAAGATGAAAATTAGACCACGGATTATTTCTGAGATCTTCACTAATTCATACCTATAAAATGCCCTATTTTGACTCTATCTGCTTATGCAAAAGTCTCATTAATCAGGTCAAAATGAGCGAAAAAAAAAGTCAATGTGCTAAATGATTTTAAGATTTTATTTTTTTCCAAGACTAATTTGTAGATTTATTATTATCAATAATGCTAGAGCTTACTTGTTGAAGAGAAAACAATACATTTTGCATTAATGGTACACTATGCAACCTAAATTATATTAGAAACATGCTTTATTTGGTATTGCCTAACTTAAATGTTAAATCTATAAGGGAAGTACTTTTAAAATTTTGGAACCTCTTTTTACAGAATATTTGTGTCTCTGGAATTTGCTTGTAAACTACATCTAGTGGAGTAAATAGAACAATCTTTGGAGTTAAGCATAAGGAGGTTGGATTCCTGTTTCTGCTATTTATTACCAAGTCAGTTAGCCTCTTCAAGTTTTAATTTTAACATCTGGAAATGAGGACAACGGTAACTGCTGTATTCTATTATTGTCATGATTAAATCACATATAAATTGCTGTATTCTATTATTGTCATGATTAAATCACATATAAATTATGTAAGTGTTACTAGTAGCTGTCAAGTAGTAAGCTCTAATTACATAATAGCCATAATTACACTTCTCACTTTATTATTCCTTTTTCAATTACTTTTAAAATAAAATTTTATATGCATTTTTAGGAAATGTTTGCATGATTTCTAATACTACGTGAAAGAATGTGTGCTTCAAAGTACACATTACAAATTAAATAATTTTATGTCGCTAACTTAAAAAATCTGTGAAGAAATTACCTCACGTTTCTTTTTAAAAACACTATTATGTTTGAATGAAATTTGAACAAACGGTCCCTCAGAGGCTTCCTCCAGCTTTTACTTAGTAGAGGCGAGTCTTAAATTGCCTTAAATAGCTATCCTGAGAAAGGTCCTCTCTATGATGTAAATACAGGTGAAATTCAAATCTTTATTTGGAAAAAAAGTAAAAGTAACACAATAGGAACTTCTGGCATTTGACATGTTCGTGTTGACTAAGTAAGACTTACTTTCGCATTTGACACAAAGATCAATGGTAGGGCACATGGCTCTTTTTTTTGCCCTCAGACCACCACTATTCTGTGACAGGTTGTGGCAGCTAATGGATTTTTAAATATGACCTGGACTGTCCAGGCTAAAGGAAGAAGAGAGAGGGGAAGAACAGGTGGATATATTAAAAATTCAGCATTTTAAATGAACAAATGGAACTTCATTTACTATAAGAGAGAGCCAAGATTCTGTAATGTGATCCTTAATGTATTGGATTCTCTCTGTAATTTAGACACAGAAAGAAGTGAAACTTCTTGATATGTGTAAAACACTAAGAGTGCAAAGTCACTTTAAATGCAATTGAAGAGATCAACAAATAATTTACTATGGTTTTTATAAGTAAATAGAATGTTTAAGAGTAATATTTATAGCATTTTCCACAATTTTTGGTTTTTTGATAAACATACCTGTTTTCCATAAAAAGTTTTTTTTTTAAGTGATCAAGTCTTTATTTTCTACACCTTGCCTTTTAATTGTAATTTAAACACTATTAATATCTCCATTAGTTAAAATGATTTTGAATTGTCATCTGGATGATTCTCCCTTCCTTTTACAGTAGAATTTGGTCCTTTTGTGCAATGGATATAGAGAATATAGGTATGAAGATTTTATCTACATGTGGCTTTACTTGTAGGAGAAGGTGAAAACCCAGGCCCTCCGTGTGGCTCATTAGGCCACTTTCTTAACTAAACCACCGGCAGACTAAATGTGCACATTTTATTTTCTTCACAGTTCATAAATTACTAAGTATTTTTGTACCCACTTGAGTCTAGATTTGTATCCCATGCTTTGAATAAGACGATTACAAAATGTTCATCTGGCAGTGAATAATTACTGCAGACAGGCTTTGAGAGTTCAGAGAATGCTGAAAAATGTGTCTTCAAAATTGAGCTGAATGTTTCCAAATACTTAAAGATATGTGGACCTTCAATTCTTGAATATTAATACGATAAAAAGTTAAATGCCGTTTATGAAAAAGGCCCGATAAAATTATAGTTTGCTCCAAGTTTGTGAGAAGAATCACATTTCAGAGGAGTTTGTTTCAGAGAAAACTCTTTATTATATATTTCAAAAAAATCATAGTTTTGAAAGAAGAGTGCTAACAAGTAGTTGTTTTTTATTTTAAAAGCTTATCAAGATCATTACATATTCTGTGTCTTTCCGAATTACCGTTAAGGAACAAAGCTGAACAGCAAAACACCAAGCACACCATTTGCCCAGACCTCTGTGCAGAGTTTGCAGCCGAAAGGTATCCATCTTCTTGGGGTCTTAAGAGACACTAAAAGTCGTGTTATCACCCTTAATACATCCTAAATTGAAACCAATAAGAACGTAAAACTGATACGCCAGGTGCCTACAGCCTTTGAGACAGGGAGAACTCAGGACGGTCCAACAAAAAAGAACTCGAGAGAGACGCGTCCATTTAAGCAGCCGCCTTGCTGACCTGCTTTAGCTCCGCCGAGGAAAAGACTGGGACAGAGATGACGGAATAGGAACAGAGGAGTAAAAAGGGATAGATAGACAAACGGCAGGGAGGACAGCGGGACTCTGTCTTCCTGTGTTCCCACTGAGAAGGACAGTCGCTGAGCGAAGGGCCTGCGCCATTAGAAATGGTGGAGAGAAAGTCTTCCCCATCAGGATGGTGCGATAAGAAGGCGCCTTGCGTACTTTTCACGGCACCCGTGGACATGTCCTGCGGGAGAGCTAGAACTTGGATGGCTGCCACCTTTCTTTTGTGTGAATGCCCTGAAGGGTGCTGCTACTTCCAAAAAGTGACTTTTCATTGTATGGCCTAAATGACACCATGTCAGTATTAAACAGAGAAGCGGAAATACCTAGAAAGGAATTTTTGCTTCTCACTCAATGAAAGAAGACATTTTTTTCAATAGTATGTTTCCTTCCTTCTCGTGTCAACACTGAAGTGGTTGACACAGCTTGAAAAGAAGGAACAAGGACTACCCAAGGGCTACACTAAAGGCTTCCTGCCTCCCGTCCAAGTGCCCGCACTGCTTAGCCTGAGCTAGGGAAAGGGAAGGAAGAGAGTTTAAATTGAGTTTGAAATTGGAAGTTTGAAACAAATAGGACAATTTAGAGTGAGATTATTTTTTGATAATGTACAGGGAACAAAGTTAGCAAACTGAGTCATATTTTCTTTAATGTAATTTCTATTCAATAGAAAGAAGAATTCAGCATAGCATATTTTAGGGAAGTTAATGAAAAATATTAGAGATAATATTATTGGTTATAATCCAATAAATAAAATCATCCTCCTTAAATTGGATGATCTAAGCCAAATTTAAATCTTAGGCAATATAGTTTGAGGTATTACCCAAATGTACTTTATTACATAAATGTAATGTCTGGGTTTTTTTGTTTGTCTTTTTGTTTGTTGGAGGAATGCCTCTTAACATCTCTGGAAATCAGGATTCTTTGAAGTACATAGCAACATGTGGTCTATAGCAAATACTTACAAAAAGGAAATCTTGTTTGTCTCATATTTGTTGAGAGAAAATTTAAAGCATGACTATCTACAAAGAGTGTACTTGTTTTACTATGACAGATACTTGAGAATTTAAAATATTTAATGAATAGAATTTCAGAGGAGAAATATTTGAAGAAGAGCTAAGGATTTTCAATAGAACCAAAGTGAATGTTTCAAAAGATACAGAGCTGTGAGGTAAAAAAAAAAAAAAAAAAAAACATTGTCTGTTTGTAAAAATAGAGTATTCAGGGAAAAGGAAAAGAAAACAAACATTAATGGTAGATCCAAAGTAACAATGTGACAATAAACACCCCTTTAGTAGTCAGGGTATTGTTTTGGCTTATATTAGAAAAATGAAAATATACACAGGAATCCCCAAATGCCATGTTCTCCATAAGATAGAATTCAGCTTCTCTTCTGTGTGAACATCTTGCTATCTGGTGTCCTGAGTGAGTAGAACACTTTGCTCCATGATGTCATCAAGGGTCCTGTCTCCCTTTTCTAATGCTCTGCTAATTCCAGAACACACCTACATTTCAGCAGGTTTGCATTTCAAGTGACTAGGAAGGTAAGAAAAAAGATATGGAAGGCTTCTAGTTTCAGCCATGATATTACCATGACAGAAGAGTAGCAAACTAAAGATCAACGGTTTTCCCTGGACCCATCAGCCCAGACCTTACCTGGAGCAGAAGCCAGGGGGGTCATAACTTGGTAAACACACATAAATTATAATTGTGATGGATTGCTAGAGACTAAGATTAGCATGAAAGTAATTCCTGAAAACTTTTTGGAGAAAGTTTTAGCGTGAAAGATTTTGGAGAATCGTCTATATTTTCAAGGGTTTTACATCCAGGAAACCAGCCAGCTTCACACAATGAATATCCAAGAAAGAATCCTTTGTGTCGCGAGCAGGAGGAGGGGCTGAGTAATCATGGTAAAATATTCCCCAACTATTCTCAATAACAAGCCGGCTTTCTACTGGAAAATAAGTTATTCCAGCTGGGACAGGACAATTGCTCTAAATCTTGTGCCTCCTAAACTTTACATCTTAGCTAAGAGAGGGGGAAAAAAAGTCATGCCACTGGGAAGACACATATGACATTCACGGGCCAGAAACACAGGCCAACAAAGGATGGGTTATCACACAAAAGAGCCCCTGTAGAATAACAGTGGATTACAGCTGAAAGTGCTTTAAAGCACAGAATACTTCTGGGGAAAGGTACTTAGGGAAACCTAAAATCAAAAGGAGAAACATGAATGAGGACCTAGAGGAACTTGACGATTTTGGTACCTATAGATAGAGAAACCATTAAATACAGCCGGACTGCTAGCCGAGTCATTTAAATTTTCACACTAAAAGCCTATGCAGTCCAATTTCTACTACTGAAAATATGTCTGACTTTCACCAAAAAATTGCAAGTGGTTGAGGATACTGGATCAGGGCAATATTCTAGGTGTGATCTAGGCTGTGCTATAGGCAGGTTTTGGCTGACAGGTCTGTGGCGGTGGGGGAAGAGGGGAAGGGAAACGCTGCCCTCCCCGTCCCACACTCAGCGCACAGCCGGTGCACTGCAGTTCTCTGGAGAAATTTGCAATCAGAGACCCAACACCTCCTCCGGTCAGCCACACTCTCATGCCTATCTGCATTCCTAACCCAGGCACTTTCATTTGAAGGCTTCCTTTCACTGGAAGCCTTGGCCGAGGTACATTTTCCACTCAGTATCAGTACTTTTCTGCACCTAGCCTTTCCCAGTCTCTGGCCCCAAATCTTCTTCATCCATACAAAGGGGCCTTTAGTTGAGAGCTCCTTGCAGTGAGAAGAGCCTCCCCCCTTCTTGAGCTGCCTATCATCTCACCCTAATCTACTGTCATATCATGGGAAAACTTAAACACTCTCGTTCTGTGGGAGACAATTTGGCTGTAAGTCTAGCTGTCCCGATGCACGGTCAGCATACATGTATGCATTAGAGGGAGAGGACGCCTACAGCCAGTACCTATGGTGTTCTTTCTTATCCTCATCATTAACCCATTGATTGCAAATGGAAAGAATAACATACTTGCATGGGCTTATCAAAAGGTGATAAACAGTGGTTGTGGCAAAAGGATCTGAATTTCATTTTTTTGTCAGTGTGCCAACTGAACAAAATATATCTGAATATTACATATAACATTTTGTCCTTATTTCAGAAAATATGCCACATGAAGGGTTTACTTTCTTTACGCCAGGAATAGGAAGGAGCATGCATCAAGGAAGGTGCTTCATCCAAATACTTGAACCGACTTGAGCTGCACTGCCAGGAAAGTTGGGGTAAATGTATCATTTCAGGGTATGGAGGTGAAAAGGAAAGGGTCAAAATGCTGACTGGTATAGTGATGCTTACTAACATTAAAGCATCACTGGTAAAATGCAGATTGATGAAGGTTAAGGATAAAGGGTGAGTGAAAATCCTGGCAGGAGAGGCAGAAAAGGATGATCAAGGCCTTAGAGAGTTTCCAATATCTTATCATCAAAGTGAGTCTGGTTCTAGACATAGGCTAAGCATCGTGAGAAATGGGATCATGAGTCAGAGGAAGGCTGTGGATCAAAATCATGCTGACAATCAGGAAAAAGAAGAAAAGAAACTCTTTATTCCGTCCGTGATTATGGAAGCAAAAAATCAATAGGTTCCTAACTTGTGAGGTGCAACAGTGAGGTCAATAGTGAAGAATTTTAAGAGATAGAACAAGGGATCGCTCTGATATTGTGGTTAATAAACTCATAGGTTAGAAGCCTAAGAAAAACTCTCCACAGCATTGCAAAATTAACAGAATAAATTCTTGCTTGGAGACCCCATTAGCAACCACTGGCTGAAAGTAGGAATATGTGAGTAATGCATCTTCTGGTATCTTATTCGACTCTGCTAAACTCCTACTGTGATTGTGGGTTTGTAGCTACCTATTTTCTTGATGAACAAAGAGTGGCAGCAAACCGTGCGGGAACAGTTTTGAATCTCCCATTACAAGGAGTTGGTGAGGATAGTCTTGGGCTGAAAGGCATTAACCAGAGAATTTAACATACATCTGTTTCAGGGCTGCAATTTCTTTGATTTTATACAATAACGTTCTCTTGCAAAAGTTTTCTTGCAATGTGGAAATGCTACTTTTTCCTACTGCTATGAAAGTATAATGTAAAGAAGAGCAACATCTGTAAAAGGAAATGGGTTCTACAGACAAATAATAACTATGTAAATCTGGTTTAATAGGGCTAAAATAATTGCTATTTTTAGGAACTGTATAGAATCCACTGAGAATATGAAGATTGATTTGTTTAATTGCTAGTAATAGCTCATGTGCTAATTATTATTTTTTAGTCATTTTGAATTTTAGTTTAACTTTTTCTAGAGGTGTCTAAGGGTATTGATTCCAATTTACTTTTCTTGAGTCAAAAATAAAGCTAGAACATTCTTTATAAGCCTCAGCAGACATTATTATTATGATGCTATATATCCTATTGCCATACACTGTAATGCTGTAGGGCAAATTTTGTAAAGTCTTAACTCATAATCTGATGGGTAAATGCATTAAAATATGCAATATCCTTTCACTTCTATCTTTGAACATACTGTTTGATAGAGATTAGATATTTCACAACTCTTCTCAGTCCAAATTTCATAATTTGCACTCTCTGAAAGAAGAGATTGAATCTGTCTAAAGTAAGCCTATGTATGGTCTTTTTTAAAATCTGACTTTAAATCAGTTGTATAAATGGTCTTTTTAAAAATCTGACTCTAAATCTGACCAGTTGTATTCTTAGGATGAGTGCTACATAGCTTCAGGCCTACTTGGGCATGTGGGATGCTTAATTACCAGCTCAGCTGTACTCTTTGATGGATGTAGTGACAATAATTCTCTAAGTCCAATGTCTTTCAATTTTCTTTCTATAGATCATATGTATGTGTGTTTATATGCACATATATGTATTTACATATGTATGCTTATGTGTAGAATAAACTGGAGGTTCATCCAATGTAGACTAAACAATCAAATGCAATAAATTGTTTATGCTAAGTATTATTAATTTTTGGTAATTTGGGTTTTAAAAGCTATTCATCTTTAAAACAAGTAACACAGTGAAAATTAATTGAACTGGATAAAATTAATTCTATAGAATGTAAAAGTTGCTTTGTATGCCCTTAAAAAGATATTTGCACTTATAAGTTATAGCACCTTAATGTTCTCATGTTAATCTTTGAGCAGCTTCCTTAATAAAAAGCAATCCCCCCCCTTTTTTTTCTTTTTTTGTAGAGACAGAGTCTCACTTTATTGCCCTTGGTTGAGTGCTGTGAAGTCATAGCTCACAGCAACCTCCTGCTCCTGGACTTAGGCGATTCTCTTGCCTCAGCCTCCTGAGTAGCTGGGACTACAGGTGCCCACCACAATGCCCAGCTATTTTATATTACAGTTTTGGCTGGGGCTGGGCCCGAACCCACTACCCTCAGCATATGGGGTTGGTGACTGACCCAGTGAGCCACAGGTGCTACCCAAAATAAACCCTTTTTTAAAATTCTGTACAATAACTTCTGAAAAAACTTGGGGATAGATATAGTTCCTTAAGAAGTAAAAGACGTGCACTATAATTTAATAATGCAATCAATGCATATGTAAGCATACTTGACTTTGTGGCACTCTGTTGTTACTCGCAGTACCTCTTCAAGTACTAGGGAATTTTTTGCATAATAGAGAAAATGGAAAATGTCAGAAATGTTTTTTGTATTTGAATAAAGGAATTTTGTATTATAAAATTGCAACATAAAATAATTCCACATTGTATTTCCATTCTATAAACAAATCAAATTTCTGAAGGAAAGAATAGATTGAAGAATATATAATAATATTAAAAACATTGAATGTCACTACCCCTATCTCCTCTGCCTCTCTTTATTACTCATTTGGTTACTTCCCACAGTTCTTCAATAAAGAAAAATGACTTACCTTAAATTCAGACAGAATAAATAATTTATATTTGAATCTATATCATATTTTCCCCTTTTCTTTCTGGCCTTTCCTCATTGCAGAGAAAATACTTTAGCATTACTGTAAGATGACAGTGACACATGTTACAAAATAAAGTATTACAGGGGTAGGAGAATGGTATTATTACCATTAATGGCAAAGATTTGTTGTAGATTATCTAGTCAGGAGGTGACCACCAAAACTTGTCGTGACTCCCATCATGATATGGAAGCTATTTTTCCCCTCTTGAATGGTTGCTGGTCCTGTAACTTTCTTTGACTAAGACAATGGTGCAGCTGTCACAGTGTGTGAATTCCAGAACTTAGCCCTTAAGAGACTTGGAAGCTTCCGTTTTCATTTTCTTGGGGTCTATCCACAAAGTAAAGAAACTCTGGCAAGATTTGGTGAATGAGAGAGAGGAAAAAGACCCAGCCAGTCCATCAACGTTCCAGACACCGCAGCAGTGGTGAATGAAGACACCCTGAATGTGTTGCCCCAGCTCCCTCTCAACTAAAGGCCTGCAAATAAGTGCACATAACTGCATGTGGCACAGAAAAATATTCTTAGGTAAGTCAGCTAACTCACAAAATTATAATAAATCATTGTTTTAAACCACTACAGTTTGGATGAGTGTGTTATATGTGGGAATCCATAACCAAAACATGTTTTCTGTGATATTATGAACTATTTTTGAGTGTAGGATTTTTGAAGCAAATAGTTTTTGCTAAAAGAAAAAGGACCCAACTTCCCCTGTCTCAATTCTTATGAGCTGGAAACAGGGTCATTTAATTATAGATAACTTGGGGAGAGAGTTCTTTGAGCCTGTAAATATAAAATTTCCTACTTACACAAGCTTAAAGCCCTAAAGACATTAACTATGTCTCATGATAAGAAGGCTAGAGATAGACAGCCCAGGACTGACACAATGGCTTACCGGTGTCTTCAAGTAACTAGGCTCATTTCAGTCTTCTGTGTAGCATTCTCGGCCAGTTCCTGTCATGGATGCGAGATGACTGCTTAACTTTCCAACATGACACTCAACGTTCAAGGCAGAACAGCTGCTGCCATCTTTATACTTCTTTTTCACAGTAAATTTTCCTAGATGCAACTCCAGTCAAATAGTATCTGTGCCTTATGTTCCATTTCACACAATGAGGTCACATGGCTATAACTGGCTGCAATGGGAGGCTGATAAATGCCATATCCAGCAAGGGAATACAAGATTGCGTAATAACGGCTTAGGGTGGTTTTGCTTTGTGATCTGCAGAAGGACACAGATGCCACTCTGAACAAAATTATATTTTATTAACAAGAAATAAAGAATGATGAGTAAGCAACCAAAAGGAACTGATGAATTGAATGGTTCATTCATATTAGTATTCTATTATTCTGCTCCTGAAAAAAAAAATAATTCATTTGTCTTCTTTTTAAATTCATTATGGCTATTGTTGGTGGAAAATACTTCTGGCAATAGCGACCACACTCTTCTAAAATCAATAACAGGAATTTTTCTCCTATTTCTAATTTTTCGAGAGGTACTTTTAAAAAAAATGTAAATCGTATTTTTATGGAAATGTATTACATTCTTTTTTTCTACATACTCAAATTATCTCGATGAATCACTTTCATAGGTTTTTTTTTTTCTCTGAGACACCAATTTTGCATCCCTGGGATAATCTAATACTGCCATAATGTCTTACCTTTTTTATATTTTAAAGTACATGCTTTGCTAACAATTTGTTTAGAGATTTTATGCACATTTAGGTGTGGTGTTTAACATATTTTACAATGTATATACACGTTTAAGAAAGAGATAGGCATTAGCCGGACATTGTGGTGGGCGCCTGTAGTCCCAACTACTTGGGAGGCTGAGGCAAGAGAATCGCCTAAGCCCAGGAGTTGGAGGTTGTGGCGAGCTGTGTGACACCACAGCACCCTACCGAGGGCAATAAAATGAGATTCTGTCCCTACAAAAAAAAAAAAAAAAAAAAAGAGGAAAAAAAAAATAAAGACATAGGCATCCAATTTTTTCTAATTTTTTTCTAATTTTTTTCTGATTTTTAGTCTCCTTTTCCAATATTGAAACCCAGATTACTCTAAAATCATAAAATAACTTGAGTTTTTTTTTTTTTCCATTTTTCTTTCTCCAGAAATGTCTATGTATGTTTCACCTTATTTGTTCCGTAAATATTGACCTTGATTAGCATCCAGGGGGTATTTTTTGTCATGTTTATGGTGCATAATTTATGTATTCCAAATTGACTCATTTTAGAGTCCTATTTCATGTTTTAGAAAAATGTATATAGTTGTGGTAACTATAACCACAATAAAGACATAGAACATTTTCATTTCCCCAAAATTCTTACTTTGTAGTTGAATATTCTCCTCACCCTCAGCCTCTGGCCCATAATGATCTGGTTTCTGTTTCTATAGATTTGTCTTTTTTGGAAAATACAGAATTTTACCCTAAATTCTAAGATACCATATAACCCACTTTCTGGACCTATAGTCACACCCTATTTTCTTACTAAAACCTGTTCCTGGGTTAAAATAAAACACATTTTCTTTGGTATTTCTAAGCATTTCCTCATAACATCTACATTCGTGTGATCAGCAGCCTCAAACATAGCTGTCAGTAAGTCCTGTCTTTGGGCATCCAGGCCCTATGTAATCTGTCCCCCTTTAACATAGAATGGACTTAGTGTCTCACGTATAATTGATGGAATATGTACACATGATGAGATTTCACTTCTGTGGTTTCCATCCTGGTGACTTCTCTTAGTCTCTCTCAGATTGCTCACCCTGAGGAGGCCAGCTGCCGTGCACTAATGCACCCCTGAGGGAAGCGCTGCAAACGTGAGCTTGGAAACTGATCTCTCGAGCCTGCCAGTAGCTATGTCATCAGCGAGCTTGGAAGGAGATCCTTCCCCAGAGGAGCCTTGAGGGGAACACAGTCAACTTGATCATGGACTCGTAAAATACCCTGAGCCAGAACAATCTTCTGAGCCACTCTTGAATTCCTGACCCAGAGAAGTGACAAGAAAAATAATTGTTTATTGTTTTCAACTGACAAATTTTAGGGTGTATTTATTTCCTATGGCTTCTGTAACAACACAACTTGATAGATAAAAACATCAATTTGTTCTCTCACTATTACAAAGTCTAGAAGCCTAAAATCAGTTTCATGGGGTCAAAATCAAGGTCGTTGGTGGGGCCCCACTTCTTCTGCAGGCTTTAGGAGAGAATCTGTGTGGCCTCTCTAGCGTCTGTTGGCGTCTGGTGTCATTACTCAGACGCTGCCTCTGTCTTCACCTGCCTTCTTCTCTGTGTCTGATCTGCTGTGCCTTTCTCTTACAAAGACCCCTGTGATGGAGTTTAAGGCCTATATGGACAGTGCCAGAAAATCTCCTCACTTCGAATCCTGAAACATATTCCTTTTAGTAAAGTATCTCAAGAATGGAAAAAAAGTATCCAGTGTGCTCGATACTATTATGAAATCAATATATCTTCACCTGCACATTCATACGAATGATAAAACACAATTATAGTCCAGAAAGAAGGAGGGGAGAAGAAGGAGAGGGAAGGGGAGAGGGGATAGGAAGAAGGAAGGTGTTTGGTGGGAACTTACCTATTGTGCACAATACAATGGTACATTTCAAAACTACTAAGAGTGTAGTGTAAATGTCTGACCACAACAAGTAAGTAAGTGAGATGATGGCTGGGTTAATCAGTCTGATTTAAGCATTCCACATTATATATTAAATGAGCACACCGTGCCCCATAATTGTACACAGTTATGATTTAATAAAAACAATACTTAATCATGTATGCAGAAATGTACCATATGTAGTATAGGGTAACAATTGGAGGGTCCAGGTATTAGGACCTGAAGCCTTTGGGGACCATGATTCAGATAACTATATAAGTTAATTTATTATGTAGTAAAATGTAACAAACTAACTATTATTGCAGTTAAATCTTCATAAGTCTTTGACTCTGACAGTCTATCTCAGTCATATATCCTAGTGTTCAAGGTTTGGAAGCAATTAACTTTTCTGAGTTTTCTCTGTCACAGTTTTTTTTTTTTTTTTTTTTTTTTAAATCTATTTCCAGGCTGGGCCCAGTAGCCCTCTGGGAGGCCAACGTGGGTGGATTGTTTGTGCTCAGGAGCTCCAGACCAACCTGAGCAAGAATAAGACCCCATCTCTACTAAAAAAAAAATAGCTGAGTATTTGGCAGATGTCTATAGTCCCAGGTTGAGACAAGAGCATTGCTCAGACACTCTACCCCAGGCAATTTTCTTTTAATTTTGGCTGACAAATTTTTTTTAAAAAAATTCTCATTTCAAGTTATATATCTTGTAATACCTCATCAAAATTACATTTCAGCCTGGGGAGCTGGCTCAGACCTGCAAATCTAGCTCTTTGGGAGGTGAAAGTGGGAAAATTGCTTAAGGTCAGAGGTTCAAACCAGCCTGAACAAGAGCAATATTCTATCTCTACCAAAAGTAGGAAAAAAAAAAAAAAGATAGTCTGGCCAAAGGCTTATCTATTTTATTTATTTTTTCAGAAAACCAGCTCCTTGTTTCATTTATTTTCTGAATGATTCTTTTGTTTTCAATTTCATTGATCTCTGATTTAATTTTGGATATTTCTTTTCTTCTGCTGGGTTTAGGCTTAGATTGTTCTTCTTTTTCCAATTCCATCAGATGGCTTGTGAGTTTGTTGATATGCTCT
>CAUYRH010041875.1:0-10332 GCA_963574655.1 Perodicticus potto | reverse complement strand
AAAGGGGACAGATATTTCTTATTCACAATGAAAATCCCATATAGACATACATGAAAATAATGGCCTGATTGAATTTCAGCAGAAGTAACTATTTATTTTATCTATTTATAATCAAAATTTTTGTTTCATTTGAAGTTGTGTGTTGAAGTTCCATTTTTGAGTTATGAGACTAGGATTTTATAACTACTTGAATTTTTTACAGTAAAAATAATATAGGGTATAGTCACTTTTGATGAAAAATTACCTCACATTTGTTCTCAGTATTAAGGCTGTTTATTTAGTTGGAAAGATGTTTTTTTCTGCCTTCAGGTAGATATTTTGCTATATGGGTATTTATGGTCTATATAACTATTTAAATGTATGTACACATGAAAATTGGTATGTTGTCACTATAAAACTATTAAAAGTTAATCACCATTCTTTTCTGTGTATTTTACTTTTTGTCATGTAAGCTACTAAGTGTTCATTATCAAGCCAAAGTATTAATTTATTATGAGACAGAGTCTCACTTGTCACCCTCTGTAGAGTGCCCTAGTATTACAGCTCATCACAACCTCAAACTCTTGTGATCCCCTGTCTCAGCCTTCCCAGTAGCTGGGACTGTAGGTTTTTCTATTTTTAGTAGAGGCAGGGTCTCTCCTCTTGAACTCTTTTACTTTATTCTATTTTATTTTTGAGACAGTTTCACTTTGTCACCCTGGGTAGAGTGCACTGGAGTCATAGCTCACAGCAACCTCAAAACAATTAACTTACCACCACCTCTCAAGTAGCTGGGACTACAGGCACCCACACGATGCCTGGCTATATTTTAGAGACGGGTCCTGCTCTTGCTTAGGCTGGTCTTGAACTGGTGAGCTCAAGCAATCCACCAGTGTTAGTCTCCCAGGGTGCTAGGATTGCAGGCATGAGCCACTGCGCCCAGCAAGCCAAAGTATTTTGATACTGACTGCACCATCTTCCAGCGATGGGAGTAAAAAAATAAGGCATTTGGCATTTCTGCTGTCAAGAAACTTCCAACTTTAATCGGAAGGAGAAATGATGAAAAATAGGAAATGGGTGCCAGGCATAGGTCCTGAGAGCTTCTGAATGCCTCCTATGAATGTCCCAAGTGTGAGAAGAGCTGCAGTGCTGCTTCCTTTTAGGTGACCTCACACTTCTCCCTCCCTTGCCCTCAGCCCTAGAGCAGCAAAGATTGCTTCATCTGAAGCCAGTCATGTGCAGAAGTAGGTGTAACTCAGTGGCCTTCCTGTTTGACTGTGAGAACAAAACGATATCCCTTATTTGTGGCTTTGATCTGGGAGCCACATCTGCACCCCATCCCTGCTCTTAAAAAGAGTCTGTTGACATCATGGAATATAAATTGCCTCCCATAAATGGGAAAGGTGGGGGAGGGAGGAGGCATTGTGGAGGAAAAGGAGAGCTGATAGGTGCTGGGCTAAAGAGAAGATACATAACCATGCCCCAGGGTGAGGATTGGGGGCTGAGGGACAGGGTGTGTCAATCTGAGGGTTTGATCTGAAGAGCACTGGAGGAGTAACTCAGATCCCTAAGCTTCTTTGTACAGCCAGAATTGTTTTGCTAAAAGTGCCCTCTTTTCTATAAAGTAACATGTGAAGGCTTAGGCACAGGTGTATAATCTTCAGATATGAGAACTGCGTATTTTTTGAGAACCACACATGTTCACATAATTGTATCTGTTGACTGATTTTTGCTTGTATTTATATTTTAAAAATTACAGCCCCTGTAGTCCATACATTTGAAAGCATCCTCTCTCTCTATGTACTGATACATCTATCCACGAATGTGGCAAGCTGCTCTTCACTCTAACGCAGTGGTTCTCAACTTTCCTAATGCTGTGGCCCTTTAATACAGTTCCTGTGGGTTGTGACCCACAGGTTGAGAACCGCTGCTCTGAATACTCTGTGTGCTGTGATTTGGGTTTTAGCATCCATTGCAATAACTCTACAAAGCCTCTTCCTCCCTTTATTCATTGAGCACTAAGTAAATAAATGGTGAGGACCCTGTCAAACTCCTAAAACCTGTCAGAGGGTTCAATCCATCAGAAGATCACAAACATCTTAAAGATGAGTGATGTGATGCAAAAGCACCCCTCCCCCCCTTTTGGGAACCTGAAGCTGGACTTTCAAGGCAAAATCATGAATGAGCTGTGTGATCTTGGGCAAGGTAACTCCTGTGAGCCAGAATTATTGTAATATCAAGAGGCCCAGGTCTCTCGAGGTGGCTCACCCCTGGAATCCTAGCACTCTGGGATGACAAGGCGGGTGGATTGCTGGAGCTCAGGAGTTGGAGACCAGCCTAAGCGAGAGCACAGCAGAGACCCCATCTCTCCTAAAAATAGAAAAACTATTTCTATTATAAAAACTATTTCAGGTGGCACCTGTGGCTCAAGGAGTAGGGTGCTGGCCCCATATACTGGAGGTGGTGGGTTCAAACCTGGCCCCCGCCAAAACTGCAGCAAAAATAAATAAATAAATGAAATGGAATAAAATAAAATAAAATATAATTAAAACAAACAAACACATCTATGGTGCATCTTAGAAGGTACATCTTACTAAATGTAGAATATAAATGTCTGAACGCAATAACTAAAAAATGCCATGGAGGCTATGTTAACCAGTTTGATGAAAATATTTCAAATTATATAATACCAGCACATTGTACCCCATGATTGCATTATTGTACATAGCTATGATTTAATAAAAACAAACAAGCAGGCTCGACGCCTGTGGCTCAAGCTGCTAAGGTGCCATCCATATACACCTGAGCTGGCGGGTTTGAATCCAGCCCAGGCCCTCCAAACAACAATGACAGCTGCAACCAAAAAAGAGCCGGGCATTGTGGTGGGCACCTGTAGTCCCAGCTACTTGGGAGGCAGAGACAGGAGAATCACTTGAGCCCAGGAGTTGTAGGTTGCTGTGAGCTGTGATGCCATTGCACTCTACCCAGGTGACAGTTTGAGGCTCTGACTCAAAAAAAAAAAAAAAAAACAAGCAAACAAACAAAACCCTCCCCCCAAAAACTAGGGGCAGTGCCTGTGGCTCAAAGGAGTAGGCGCTGGCCAAAGGTGGCAGCTTCAAACCTAGCCCCTGCCAAAAACTGCAAAAACACAAACAAACACACAAAAAACCCAAACTATTTCATCATAGCCAGCCATTGTGGCAGGAGACTGTAATTTCATCTACTTGGAAGGCTGAGGCAAGAGGATCACTTGAACCCAAGAGTTGTAGGTTGCTGTGAGCTATGATGCCACTGCACTCTACCCAGGGCAAACAAAGTGAGACTCTGTCTCAAAAAATAAAGAAACCAAAAAATAAAAATAAATAAATAAATAATAAAAACAAAACAAAAAGAGAGAAGAATTTTGGTTAAAAAAGTGTAATTTGTTTTTAGATTTTTGAAAAATGTGTATATATTCCTGTGGTACAAACTCAATCTTACTACATTGACATATTGCAATGTGGTGAAGTCAGGGCCTTCAGTGTGTCCATCCTGGAGCATACACGCACTGCAGCCACCAGGCAACCTCCCGCCATCCACCCCTTCTCATTTCCCAAGGAGTGGCATTTAAAAAGCAAAGAACAAAAACAAAAACAGAAACAGAAACCAAAACAAAAAAACAAAACAAAAACCAGACAAAAAAACTATTTCCTGAATTTTTGTTCCAAACATTGATTCTAAATCTTAGAGGAGGTTGAGTGGGCTTGTAACTATTCTCTTGGAAATGAGAATCTGCCCTGCTGCTGGTTTCCCCAGTGGTGGAATCATTGCCAGAGTTTTAGCTACTGCAGGTAGCTGAAAATAGATGGGGGTCACCTGATGGAACACACCCTTCTGGGTAATCACAAAAATATCCCCAAGTGACAGGTCAATGTGAAAGAGCAAAGCCTTTGTTAATACAATCCAGCCACTGACTTTTGTTTCTCTTTTAAGAACTTTCAGAAATCAATTAAACTGCTTCAGAGTGAAACATTCACACTCACCTACAGTTTCTTTCCTCAGGGTCTTTAATTCTAACTAGAGAAATGGCAACACCAGAGAAATGGGGAAGTTCTTGAGTTATAGACGGAGATTTTGGATTCTTTTACATAGCAGGTTATGAGCCACGTGCTCTGGATCCCGGTACTTCCTATAAATATTCAGTGTACTCTGCTTTGTGAGATTAGAAAGCGTACAGGCCAGGGGCGGTGCCTGTGGCTCATCGAGTAGGGCACCAGCCCCATATACCGGAGGTGGCGGGTTCAAACCCAGCCTCAGCTGAACTGCAAAACAGAAAAATAGCCGGGCATTGTGGCGGGCGCCTGTAGTCCCAGCTACTCGGGAGGCTGAGGCAAGAGAATCACCGAAGCCCAGGAGCTGGAGGTTGCTGTGAGCTGTGTGATGATGCCACGGCACTCTACTGAGGGCGATAAAGTGAGACTCTGTCCCTTAAAAAAAAAATAAGAAAAGAAAAGAAGTTGTACAGGCAAGGAGCTGGGGCTTGAATAGATTAGAATAGAACAAAAGAGAAAGTACCAACAACCCCTTGATACCTCTCGTGTTTTAGGAAAAGAATGCTATTGTTTCTGTCTTGCTCTTTCAGTACGATGCTAGCAGAGGCCCAGATTTGCCCATTCTCAGCACACAACAAATTACTCAGCTACTTTCAAAACCACAGTGTTGTCCTCCCCACAACTGTGGTTGCCTCTGGCTCTGGAAGCAGTTGGCCACTGCTCAAGGAGCCACTTACTCCTTGTGTGATTCTAGCTAAATACTTGATCTGCTTTTTTATAAACGACTGTTAAAACGTATCTGTTTCAAACCATGGTGAAAACCAAAGGAGATGAGAAGGGTTTCGGTGTCTGGCTCATATAGCCAGTGCCTGGTAAATGTCAGTTAACTCTCCTAGCAAGAGGTCTAGAGACTCACTTTTCTTGCAAAGCTGTGGAAGTTTTGCCCAATTAAGGCTGTTAGATTAACATGAAAACTTTTGAAGGAAGGCAGTACCCAGTGGTGGAGCCAGAGGGGAAGTGGCAGGTTTTCCCTTGATGAGGCCATCTGCTTTTAATTTGTGAACTCTTAGTGATGGTAAAGTATTTATTTGCACCCTATATACTCGTGTAACAAGTTTCACGAATGCTGTTTAACTGCCCCAAACCCCTTGCACAAATGCATATAAAATTTCATGTCCTAATTCACATACATCACCTCAAGAAGTAGAAAGTTTCCATCTAGTTATTTCGGATTTGGGTAAGGCATTTTTTCAGTGAAGGATCTTAAAGGGCTTTCCCCTGAGATGAGACTGAAAATTTGTCAGTTTGGAAGACAGACAGCAAACCTCAGCCGCTTTTGTTTTGGGTTCTAGGGAGCCAGAGTTTCATTCCACTACAGCCACTGTGAGTCTGCATTCATATGAGCAAACTGCCACAAAATAACTACTACTTACTCATCACCCATGATGTGCCAGGTACTTTAGAAATGGGGTTTTATTATTTCATTTAGTGAGCAGAACAGTCTTATTCAGATATCGTCATTTTCTTTTTTATTTTATAGTCGAGGAAGCAGTTTCCTCTGAGCCACCAATGCCCAGGAGATCCAGTGGTCAATGAGAGGAAGTCACAGGATTTGAACTTGGCCCTTTCTGACCTCAAAACTGTTTTCTCTTTGGGAACACAATACAACAGCCTCCCAGGTTGGGGGAAGGGTCCCCTCAAACAAAAGCTGATTTATTTTACAGTCTGGAGCCTTTTATTCAATACAGCCAAGTTCTAACACGTCTGGGTTTTCTGAGGGTGGAAGGTTGATGATTAAGCCAGATGATATGTGAAAAAAAAAAAAAGACTGATAATTGCAGTACCCATTGGCATTCTTTTTCTATCGGGGATTTCCAATCTCCAGCAATAAATGGGACCAAACTCAGTAAAGCGCCTCACGTTTCCCACAAGCTAGCAGGTGCCTGATGGGCGCAGTAATGTGGCCTTTCTTCCCCAAGAGAGATTTGGGGTGGAGGAGAATAGAATTAGTTCCGAAAGAAAAATCACTCATTGCTTCACTTTTTTCCCAGCTCACCCAAAAGAACACTTCCAGAGACAGACTATAGGAGTTATTTGTAAAGGGGGGGAAAAAGAGAGTGCAAGAATTCTGTCCAAAGGCACTCGGTGTGATTTTTTGGCTGCCCTGCAGTATTCACCCCATTTCAGGAAGTCTACGCGGAAGTTAGGAAGGAAGAAATTGTTGTCACCACTTTTTTTTTTTTTTCCTAACTGGCGGCAACCAGCGCGAGGGCGGGACAGCCAGGCCCGACAGAGCCGCGGTCATATAAAGACCGGCTCTCCCTCTGCCCGCCCGCCGCCCGCCTCGCCCCGGGCCTCCGCCCCGGCCGCTGGCCGCTCTCGGCGCGCTCACGGAGCGAGGGCGGGCCGCGGCCTAGGGGAGTCCCTACGCCAGGCTGGGGGCTGTTGTCACCACTTTTTAAAAAAACCAAACAAAGAGAACGTCTCAACTAACCAGTCTGTGTTCTTGATGATTCATTTTAGACAACCGTCGACCGAGCAGAAATCAACAGGTGTCAGATTATGAAGTCCTTTGGTTTCACAAAGGTTACTCTTTTGGTAAGAGATTCCTAGGTGCCCCGTCTCCAAGCAACTCATTTCTCCATTCATCAGAAAAAAATGACACACGCAACACAGTATAGTACCAGCAACTAAAGGGAACTAAAGGGAGCAAAAGACTCCTTTCTGTCTTTTGAAATTTTTACTGATGTCCCATTAAAATGAACAGGTTTCTGGGAATTAGCAAATGAAGACTAAACCTTTTACTTTCTTTTTTGTTGACCAGGGCCGGGTTTGAATCCACCACTTTGGGTACATGGGGCTGGTGCCCCACTCCTTTGAGCCACAGGCGCCGCCCCAAAACTTTTACTTTCAAAATGTGTTTATATGCCGCACTAATCACATAGGAAAGATATGGCATCAACAAGCTACGCGGCCATCATCAAAGGACTGGATAAAGGAAAGGTGGTGTGTGTACACCGCAGAATTCTGTTCATGCTTACAAAGAATGAAATCATGTCCTTTGCAGCAACATGGGTAGAACTGGAGGCCATCACCTTAGGTGAAATGACTCAGTCACAGAAAGATGAGCACACATTTTCACTTGTACTTTGGAGCTAAATGATATGGGCACACGGAAGCAGAGATTGAACAATGGACAGTGGGGTTCAGAGTGGTGGGGAGGGGGGGATGAGGGGAGGTTGCTTGGTGGGCACAATGTGTGCAGCTGCGGTGATGATGAACTGAAGGCCTCGACCTCACCACAATGTGGTGTATCAGTGTAGCAGCCTTGTACATGTACCCCAGGAATCTATACAAATAAAAAAATCCGGCAGGGCCTGTGGGCTCAAGGAGTAGGGCACTGGTCCCATATGCCAGGGGTGGAGGGTTTAACCCGGCCCCGGCCACAAACTGCAAAAGAATAAATAAATGGAAAAATAAATAATAAATATATGAAAAATAAAAGGTCTATTAGGAAAAAAATGTCATTATAGAAGCATATAAGGAAGTCAGGCTAATACTTTCTAGATGACACTTTAGCTGCCGTGGAAACCAGAGACCTTTCCTGGAGCCTTGGAAAGTACCCAGCGAAGATGATAAATCTGGGCTTTTCTTCCATTCTTTAACATAAACAAGGAAGAAGGGTAGTAAAAAAGCATTGGTGTGCAATACTTGCAAACCATACTAGTTTTAGAATAAGCTAGCTAAATTAAAAAGTATTTATACTTTAAAAAACGTACTCTGCTTTAATTTTCAATGTAAGTTATCTCACAATTACATTGAATTTTCTACATAAAAAATACGGCAGGTGAGCCAGAGATATCAATCCTTGTGTTGCTCTTTCTCTCTCTCTTTTTTATTTTTTTGACAGAGCCTCAAGCTGTTGCCCTGGGCAGAGTGCCATGGCATCACAGCTCACAGCAACCTCCAACTCCCGGACCCAAGCAACCCCCTTGCCTCAGCCCCCCAAGCAGCTGGGACCACAGGTGCATGTCACAATACCTGGCCACCCTTTGGTTGTAGTTGTCACCGTTATTTGGCAGGCCCAGGCTGGACTCGAACCCACCAGCTCTGGTGCCCCAGCCGCTTGAGCTACAGGGGCTGAGCCTCTTTTTTTTTTTTTCTTTTTAAGACAGTGTCTTGCTCTGTCATTTTGTCTAGAGTATAGTGACATCTTCATAGCTCACTGCAAACTCAAAGTCCTGGACTCTAGCGATCCTCCTGCCTCAACCTCTGGAGTAGCTGGGACTACAGGTGCACACCACACCCATCTACTTTTTCTATTTTTAGTAGAGACAGGGCCTCCCTCTTGCCCAGGCTGGATCCGCACTCTGACCTCAAGTGATCCTCTTGCCTTGGTCTCCCAGAGTGCTGGAATTACATGCATGTGCCACCATGCCTGGCAGACTCTTATCTTTATGGAAACATTTTATTGTTTCATCCTTAAAGAAAACGGAAAGTTCTTTGGCCCTGCTTTGCCTGGAATGGTACTGGTTTCAAAACTGAAAGTCCTATGTCCTGAAAATGCTCTCAGTTCCCGCCAAACCAGAACAGTCAGCCACATAGTATGGCTGTAATATGATTCCATATGTAACTATAGCAGATTGTCCCCTAAGGATCTTCATGTAAATATGTATACCCTATTTATTTTTTTTCCACTTTTGACTCACTTGAGAGAAGGTTGTAAACATAATTCTCCAGTGCTGTGCCTGTCACAAGGTTTATAAAGGATTGAAAGATATCACAGAAGCAAAGCTCTCAGCCCAGCTGGTAGTCTGCCTCCAATAAATGATTGCTAAAAAAATACTTTGTAGGGTTACAAAGAGTTTACAACAGCCAAGCGTTATCTTCGGTACTAAGTACATAGTAAGTGAAAAGGTGAAGAAAACAACCCTGTTTTTTCTTTTTATTTGAGACAGAGTCTTACTATGTTGCCCTCAGTAAAGTGCAGTGGTGTCACAGCTCACGGCAACCTCAAACTCTTGGGCTTAAGCGATTCCCTTGCCTCAGGTTCCCAAGTAGCTGAGACTGCAGTTGCCCACCACAATGCCAGCTATTTTTTTGTTGTAGTTGTCATTGTTGTTTAGCAGACCCAGGTTGGGTTCAAACCCTCTAGCCCTGATGTATGTGGTGCCCTAACCACTGAGCTATAGGTGCCAAGCCAAAACATCCCTGTTGATTTATGGACTTCACAATTAAGTTGAGAAGACAGATGAGCACAACTAAATAAAATGTCCTGGGCCAGGTGGCTCACATCTATAATCCTAGCAATCTGGGAAGCCGAGGCAGTGGATTGCCTGAGCTCACAGGTTTGAGACCGGCCTGAGCCAGAGCGAAACCTCGTCTCTAAAAATAGCTGGACGTTTTGGTGAGTGTCTGTAATCCCAACTACTTGAGAGGCTGAGGCAAGAGAATCACTTGAGCCCAAGAGTTTGAGGTTGCTGTGAGCTACCATGCCGGGGCACTCTACCGAGGGCAACAAAGTGAGATTCTGTCTCCAAAAAAAAAAAAAAAAAGTCCTCAAATGATTCATAATTAATAGTTGTATGTAGCCAGGAATGGAGGTGCATGCCTGTACTCCCTAGGAGGGACTGTTGCTTCTTAGGAGGCTGAGGCAGGAGGGCCGCTTGAACCAGGAGTTCAAGGATAAAGTGAGTTGTGATTATGCCACTGAACCCCACAAAAGTAAGACCTGTCTCTAAACAACAAAAACTACTTATAAACTAAGAAAGTATTCACTGGAAAAAAAAAACACTATGTAAGATCAGTTGTTTTTTATTTTAAATAAAGAAATGTATTATTTTCTCAATCAGATGAATTTTTTTCACTATCAAAAACCAACAGCGACTCATGAATTTTAACAGGAAGGTCTGCCAAATTATCACTGGGAAAGCTTCTCCAAAGCCTAGTTTCCTTGGCTGACTTCCTCAAACATACTCATGATATTTTTATCATCTTGTAATCTGTCTTCCATCTCCATTTTTTTTTTTTTCATTTTTTTGTAAAGGTTGCTAGTGGTCTAATTACCACATCCTGAGGCCTCTCTGTATGTTGCACCATAGTGAACTGAACATTACCTCCTCTTTCAGGCTTATGTAAAGTAGTTATCACTTGTCTTCATGTCCTTGAGCCCTCTTGATTCTTTTTTTTTTTTTTGCAGAGACAGAGTCTCACTTTATTGCCCTCCGTAGAGTGCCGTGGCATCACACAGCTCACAGCAACCCCTAACTCCTGGGCTTAGGCAATTCTCTTGCCTCAGCCTCCCGAGTAGCTGGGACTACAG
>CAUYRH010041873.1:0-33808 GCA_963574655.1 Perodicticus potto | reverse complement strand
CCTCCTCCTTGGTGGTGTTGGTGCTGCGGCAGTCAGCTGAAGAGCCAGTGGGCTGGATGACTGGCAAGGAGGGGGACCTCCAACGCCTACCAGAGGTTCCAATAGCCAAAAAGGCTGGACAACTGCCGAGGAGACACCTGGGCCTTGGTGTCTCCTCCACTTTACACTTAGGACTAAATGTGGAACCCCCATTTCGTATGCCTAGGTCAATTTCTTGTGAATTTCCTAGGTCTGAATTCCATGGATGGACTGTGTCCATTCATTGATACACTCATTCACCTTGCCCCTGGCGGAAGGGACTGTATTCATTCATTTCCTGGCCAAGGAACACATACACCTATATATACCCTGAGGCTAAAGGCCTAAAGGAAGAGACGGGGAAAGACCAGGAGAGGAACAGAGAGAGCTTCTCTCTCCCCACTTGAATTCTCTCCCTCTACCTGGAGCTTTAGTGTTTTCTGTATTCTTTTCTGTAAATCAATTCTGTCGTAGGTGGGTGGGTGGGGGAAATAATATAATGAAGAACAATAAAATACATGTATTTAAAATCTTTCAAATAAATCAGCAGAAGTGATGCTGCAAACTAAAAAAAATAAAATAAAAATAGTTGGGTGTTGTGGCAGGCACCTGTAGCCCCAGCTACTTGGGAGGCTGAGACAAGAGAATTGCTTGAGCCCAAGAGTTTGAGATTACTGTGAGCTGTGATGCTACAGCACTCTACTGAGTGTGACAAAGTGAGACTCTGTCTCAAAAAAAAAAAAAATTATGGATATGACAGAACGGGAATTTAAAATATAAATGGCAGAAACAATGAAGGAAATTGAAGAAAAATCAACAAAAGGAAATCTAAAAACTAACCCAAATAATGAATGAAAGAAAGACAACAAGAAATGAGAAAGGATATATCTGAGCTTAAGGAATCAATGGAGTCAATCAGGGAACTTAAAGATGCAATACAAAGTATCAATAACAGATTAGACCATGCATAAGAAACCATCTCAAATCTAGAGGAAAAGGCTCTTAAGCTAACTCAGATATTTAAATAGGCAGAAAAGAAGAGAGAAACAGCAGAGCAATAGCTCAGAGAATTACGGGACTTCATGAAATTTTCAAACAGAAAAATAGGTACTTCTGAATGGGAAGATGGATTACCCAGAGGAATGGAAGCCCTACAGGAGGATATCATAAATGAAAATTTCCAAAGCATCACCTATAGATTCCAACACACTCCTTTTAAAGGGATATTGAACCCCAGATCATCTCAACACAAGAGCATCTCCAAGACATACTGTAGAACCTGTCTGAAGTTAAGATGAAAGAGAAATTCTACAAGCAGTCAGAAGTAAGTACCAATTGATTTACAGGGGCAGATGCATTGGGGTGACAGTGAACTTTTCAGCTAAAACTTTTCAACCTAGAAGAAAGGGGTCGTCTACGTTTAACCTTCTTAAACAAAACAATTTTCAGCCCAGAATTCTGTATCCTACAAAATTAAGTTTCAAAATTGATGGAGAAATACAATCTTTTACTGATATACAAAAGTTGAGGAAGTGTGCAATAAGATCAACTATACAGACTTGTTCTGTACACTGATCATCACAATGGACCACCAACAAAGTAACACTCAGAAACTAAAGGACAAAACCTAGTTTCTACAATGGTGCAAAGGATAAAACTAACCAAAAGTCTTTCACAAAATAAGATGAACAGAATGCTGCCACACTTATCAATTCTCTCAATAAAAGTTAATGTCTTGAATTCTTCACTGAAGAGGCATAGGCTGGCAGAAGCACAAGCCATCCATATGTTGTCTTCAGGAAACACACCTAGCTTTGAAGGATAAAACAAGACTCAGGGTGAAAGGTTGAAAACAATATTTCAGACAAATGGAGATCAGAAGAAAGGAAGAATCACAACCTTATTTTCAGATACAAGTAGATTTAAAAGTAAATGAAGTTAAGAAAGACTTACATGGTCACATTATAGTGGTCAAGGGAACAACACAACAAGAGGACATTTCAATTCTAAATGTTTAAGCACACAACTTAAATGCTCCCAGATTTACGAAACAGACCTTAATGGTTTGAACAATATGATATTCTATAACATCATAATAGCTAGGGACTTTAACACCCCTCTGACAGAACTGCATAGATCCTCTAAAGAGAAACTTAAAGAAAAAAGGGGCTTAAATGCAACCCTAGAACAACTGGGTTTAATATACATATACAAAACATACCAATCCAAAGCTAAGGAATATGTGTTCTTGTCAGCTTGTGGAACAAGGGCTATACTCCAAAATAAATGATATCTTAAGACACAAATCAAACCTCAACAAAATTAAAAGAATTGAAAATTATACCTTGTATGTTTTCAGACCACAAAGTAATAACGCTGGAACTCAACTCCAAAAAAAATTTCCATCCCCATACAAAAGCATGGAAATTAAACAACCTTATGTGGAATGACAATTGGTCAAGGAGGAGATAAAGGAGGAAATTGTAAAATTCCTTGAACATGACAGCAACGCAAGCCACAAGCTACCAAAACCTGTGGGATACTGTAAAAGCATTCCTAAGAGGGAAATTTATTACATTAGATGCTTACATCCAAAAAACAGAAGGAGAGCACATCAACAACCCAATGAATCATCTCAAGAAAATAAAAAAAGAGAAGCAATCCAATCCCAAACCTAGCAGATCAAACAACCAAACTTAAATCAGAAAAATGAAGTTGAAAACAAAAGAATCATTCAGAAAATGCAACAAAAAGTTGGTTCTTCAAAAGATAAACAAAATCAATTAACCTTTGGCCAGATTAATTAGAAACAGAAAAGTAAGATATCTAATAACTTCAACCAGAAACAAAAAAGGGGAAATAACAATAGATACCACAGAGATGCAAGAGATTATCTCTGAGTACCACAAGAAATTCTATGCCCAGAAATTTGATAATGTAGAGGAAATGGATCAATACCTGGACTCAAACCCTCTCCTTAGACTTAACCAAAAAGAAATAGCTCTCTTGAACAGATCACTATCAAGCACTAAGATTGAGAAAACAATAAAAAAATCTTCCGACAACAACAAAGAAGCTCTGGACTAGAAGTCTCAACACCACAATTCTAACAAACCTTCAAAGAACTTGTACCTATACTGTAGAATCTATTCCAAAACACTGAGAAGGAAGGAACCTTCCATGACACATTCTATGAAGTAAACATCACCAAGATACCAAACCAGGAAAGGACCCAACTAGAAAGGAAAACAAGAGACCAATTTCACTAATGAATACTGATGCAAAAATACTCAAAAGCTTAGGCATCACAGCTACGTATTAAAAAAACATACATCACGATCAAGTAGGTTTCATCTCAGGGATGTAAGACTGACTTAACATTCACAAATCCATAAATGTAATTCACCATTATCAATCGAAGCAAAAATAAAGATAGTATAATCCTTTTCACAGATGCTGAAAAAGCATTTGACAAAATTCAGCATCCTTTTGTAACAAGAATAATTAAGAGAATAGGTGGCATATTTCTTAAACTGATTGAAGCCATCTATGACAACCCACAGCCAATATCATACTAAATGGCATAAAACTGAAACCTTTTCACTTAGAACTGGAACCAGACAAGGATGTCCTCTATCACCACTACTATTCAACAAAGTTCTGGAAGTTCTAGCCAATGCAATCAGGCAAGAGAAGGGTATTAAGGGAATCTAAATGAGGGACAAGGAAGTCAAACTTTCACTTTTTGCCAATGATATGGTCTTATACTTAGAGATCCCCAGGGACTCAAGCATAAGATTCCTGGAAGTGATCAAGAAACACGGTAACATCTCAGGATGTCAGCAATGTCCACAAATCAGTACCTTTTGTATATACCAATAACAGCCAAGCTGGGAAGCAATCAAGGAAACAATTCTCTTCACAGTAACTTTAAAGAAAACGGAATACTGAGGACTATAGCTAACAAAAGAGGGGAAGGATCTCTACAGAGAGAATTATGAAACCCTGAGAAAAGGAATAGCAAAAGACATTAACAAATGAAAGAACGTACCATGCTCTTGGCTGGGAAGAATCAACGTTGTTAAAATGTCTATAGTACCGAACGCAATCTACAGATTTAATGCAATCCCCATTAAAATACCAACATCATACTATGAACAACTAGAAAAAAAATAGTTCTTTATTTTTTACAGAACCAGACAAAACTCCATATAGCCAAGACAATTTTTTTGTAACAAAAACAAAGCTGGAGGCATCACCCTACCAGTGATCAAAACAGAATGGCAAGTCCACAGTGATCAAAACAGAATGGCATTCACGCAAAAATAGAGACATAGATATGTGGAATTGAATTGAAAACCAAGAAATGAAACCAGTCTCTTACTGCCACACTTGATCTTTGATAAACCAAACAATAGCATACACTAGGGAAAAAGTCCCTATTGAATAAATAGTGCTGGGAGAACTGGACAACAACATGTAAAAGGCTGAAATTGGACCCATACTTGTCACTACTTACAAAAATTGACTTTTGTCAAAATGGACAAAAGATTTAAATCTAAGACATGAAATGATTAAAATCTTATAAGAAATTATGAGGAAAACGCTAGATGATGTCGAACTAGGAAAAGATTTTAAGATGAAGAAGACTTCTATGGCAATTGCAACAAAACCAAAAATAAACAAATGGGACTTAAGCCAAAAAGCTTCTGCACAGTTAAAGATACAATAATTAGAGCTAACAGACAACCTTCTGAATAGGAAAAGGTATTTGCATGTTCAGAATCTGACAAAGGTTTGATGTCTAGAATTTACAGAAAAATGAAATTCATCAACAAAAAAAGAGCTAATTGCTGGGTGCAGTGACTCAGGCCTCTAATCCCAACACTTTGGGAGGCCAAGGTGGGTAGACTGCCTGAGCACTCAGGTTTGAGACCAGAATGAGCCAGAGTGAGACCTCATCTCAAAAAATAGCTGGGCATTGTGGGGGGTGCCTATAATCCCAGCTACTTGGGAGGCTGAGACAAAAGAATTGCTTGAGCCCAAGAGTTTGAGGTTGCTGTGAGCTGTGATGTCATCAGCACTCTACCAATGGTGACAAAGTGGGATTAAAAAAAAAAAAGAGCTAATAATCCCATCTATCACTGGGCAAGGAATATGAATGGAACCTTTTCTGAGGAAGACAAACAAATGGCTAACAAACATTTGAAAAAATGCTTATCATCCCTAATCATCAGAGAAATGCAAATCAAAACCACTCTGAGATACTACCTAATCCCACTAAGAATAGCCCACATCACAAAGTCCCAGAGTTGCAGATGCTGGCACTGATGTGGAGAGAGGGGAATACCTTTACATACTGTCGGTGGAACTGCAACTAATACAGCCTCTTTGGAAAGCAGTATGGAGAACCCTCAACGAAATCAAATTAGACCTCATATTTGATCCCACAATCCCATTACTAGGCATCTACCCAGAAGAAAAAGTCATTTTACTATAAGGACATTGGCACTAATCGCAGCTCAATTTACGATTGCCAAGATGTGGAAACAACCTAAATGCCCATCAACCCAGGAATGGATTAATAAACTGTGATATATGTACACCATGGACTACTATTCAGCTATAAAAAAAAATGAAGACTTTACATTTTTTGTATTAACCTGGATGGAGTGGAAACACATTCTTCTTAGCGAAGTATCACAAGAATCGAAAAGCATTGTACTCAATACTAATATGAAGCCAGTACATGATCCAATACATGCCAGAATAAGAGAAAAACTCAATTCAAGCTGGGGGAGGATTCGGGTGCTTCCACTTAATGGACACAATGTAAGGGCATATGGCATACCTTTTGGGTGTGGAACACAACTATAACAGGGACACTACCTAAAAAATGCAAACATTGTAACCTAATTGTTCGTAACCTCATATTAATTTGAAATTTTAGAAAAGAAAATAAATAAATAAAAGCTGACCAGGCACAGTGGCTCATGCCTATAATCCTAGTACTCTGGGAGGCTAAGGCAGGAGGATTGCTTGTGGTCAAGAGTTCAAGACCCTATCTTTATCAAAAAATAGAAAAAGATTAGTTGGACATGGTGGCATGCACGTATAGTCCCCACTACTTGGTAGGCTGAGGTGAGAGATCACCAGAGTCCAGGAGGTGGAGGTTCCAACAAGCTATTATAACTCAACTGCACTCCAGCCAGGGCAACAGAACAAGACGCTGTCAAAAGAAAAAGACAAACAATAAATGTATTAAAATTATAAGCAGACAACGGCCTTTGATGCTCACATAGGGAGAAAAAAAAAATTTTATAAATAAGCAAACCAAATGGTGACAAGTTCCCCTTTCTTGTGCCAAGCCACATGAATCCAGCTAAAATGTCACACTGATCTGAGGTCCTGACAGCACAGTGCCTGTATGCATTAGCATGACACTCAAAGACCTATACAGTCTAGCCCCAAACCACCTTCCCAGTAAACTTGACATTTTTGCATCCTTTACTTTGTTATACATCTGTTTCTCTTAAAAATAATAAGCTAAAAAAGAATGACAATGCTCTTAACAATCTTGTAAAAATCTATCGGCAAACACTGTCTCAGGTTTCTGCTGGAACTCATGGAGCCATGGGCACGTGTATATTCAATTTTAGCACATATTGCCCAACAGTTTCCCAAAGTGGTGGCATCAATGTTCATTCCTACCAGCAGCGTGAGAAGTTCCATATCTCACACATTTTCAATATTTAGTATTGCCAGTTTCAAAAAATATTAGCCATATGGTTAGTGTGCAGTGATATCTTATCATGGTTTTAATTTGGCATTTCCTGAAAAAAGAACGAAGAAAAATGAACAGAGCCTCAGAAACCTATGGGACCCCAGTGAGTATACCAACATACATGTAAGGGGAGTCATAGGAGAGGGGAGCAATAGAAAGAACCTTTAAAGAAATAATGGCTGAAAATTTCTCAAATATTATAAAAATTATTCATTTCCATAGCCAGGCATTGTGGCAGGCGCTTGTACCCAACTACTTGGGAGGCGGAGGCAGGAGAATTGCTTGAGCCCAGGATTTGGAGGTTGCTGTGAGCTGTGACGTCACTGCACTCTACCCAGGGTGACAGCTTGAGGCGCTGTCTCAAAAAAATAAAAATAAAAAATTAAGAAAAAAATGTATATTCATCTCCAATTACTGGAGCTCAATAAACTCCCAAGTAGGATAAACTCCAGAGATTTACAATGGGACACATAATTTGCATATCTTTGACAAAAGAGGCTAAGCACTTTTTTTAATGTACACTGGCCATTTAGATAGCCTTAGTGAAGTGTCCAGTCTTTTGCCTTTTTTTTTTCTTTTGCCCTTTTTTTCTAGAAGGTTGTCTTGCTGATTTGTGGAAGTTCTTAATATATTATGAATTATGTTTTTGGATAATACTTTTAATTAACTTATTTACTGTGATTAATGAAAATGCTTGCTTTCTTTTTTAATAATTATTAAAATATTAATTAATCAATATGCTGTATTTCTAGGCCATACTACACCTTTAAGATAATTTGGGTCTGGGAATCAACACAGAGGTGTCCCACAGGTCTCTCAAACTCAACATGGATCAAACTAAATATATTACCTTTGTTCCTGAACTCCTATCTTATGTAACAGCACAACCAAAAGAAGTCATCCTGAAATCTCCACCAACTCCAACCCATCCATTTCGACTCCATGTCCTATAGATTCAAACTACTTAATATCTCTCAAAAGGTTTCTTCTCCATCTCAAACACTACTACCTTATCTGGGGTTCTTACCATTTTCCCTCCTGGAATATTTTGAATTTTTTAAATATTCCATTAACTATTTCAGTCTTGAATTCTTTCATATTTAGCATGTAACAAAAAAGCATTTCTGTCCTACCTCAACCCTAACTCATTTTTTTATTTTTAAAATAAAAATATTATTTTATCCCTCAGTTAAGGGGTTATGTCATCTTTTTCTTATAGTGATTATTTTTATGGGTTTTTAGGAAGAAGAGACCATAGATATAAACTGCCATTATTAACACATCATATCATGGCACACACTTTATCACTATTGATGCTAAATTTCATTACCTGCATAGGTAATGTTTGCCAAGTTTCTTTACTATAACATTATATTCAAAAGCAAGTCATTATGTGTAGCCAATAATTAAAGGCAGAGAGATTATGTTCCATCTCCTAAAGGAGGGAGTATCTATATAAATAACTGGAATTCCTCTGCATGTGTACTGTCATATTCTACCCAACTCCTCATACATCTGTTCACTTTTAGGTTATAAGTTAGTTAAAAAAAGTTTTTGTTATATTTTCCATAAATCTTGAAATAGGCATGATATTCAATAATTGCTTGCCAAATATATAAACTTCTCCAAGCATATAATAAAAATAAAACTATTTTATTATTGTATCCTCTACACCTAGAACATAGTGTCTGAGTTACAAAAGAATATTTAGAATTAGGACATAAATTCAATAAGTGCAAGGATATCTTTTTATTCAGTACTGTATCTACATCCACTAGAGGTTAAATGTTCAATAAATACTGGGTCAATGAATAAATTTGGCACCCGTAGCTCAGAGGTTAGGGCGCTGGGCACATGCATGGGGGCTGGTGGGTTAGAATACGGCCCGGGCCTGATGAACAACAACAACAACAACAATGATAAATAGCTGGGCATTGTGGTAGATGCCTGCAGTCCCAGCTACTTGGGAGGCTGAGGCAAGACAATCGCTTAAGCCCAAGAGTTTGAGGTTGCCGTGAGCTGTGACGACACGGCATTCTACCAAAGGCAACATAGTGAGACTCTGTCTCAAAAAAAGAAAAATAAAATAAAAAATATAACCACTATTTACTCTGAATGTATAAAAATACTACATAAAAACTTCCCTACTACACAGTTTAAGAGAGGAAAGAATAGACCTAATAAAATAAAACATAAATGACTGAAAAAATGTTCCATTGCCTTGACTCGGTACATTCATCTTCCATTTTACACCAAGATAGTTTCTGAATTTTTCTATACTTTTTAAAAATCTTGGAGACTATTAGTAATAAAGTATATCCACTGAACACTTATCTGAAAATAGTAAATGATCTCTTATTATACTGAGTTAAATGCTAGGAATACAAATATGAGGAAGACACACACAATTTTAGCCTGGGTTCAAAGATGAACAAGAAAAACGTGCAACTAAATAAGCAATGTTTAATAAATGTCCTTCCTAAAAGGTTAATTTGAAAGAGCAGGAAAAGGCACATAAATAATCATGGAAGGCTTCCAGGAAGAAGAAATAAAAAGTCACTAACATGGTGGCTATTGCTCAAAGGCAAGCTAGCAGATGGAAAGATAGTGATTTCTATTTGGGAGTAGCTAAGTCATACTGAGATTGCTTTATGGGTCTAGAAGTCATGGGAAAGATAACAACTAAACAGAGAACTTGGAGACTAATCAGCATATAGATAGTAACTGAAATACGGGTATAAATGAGATCACCCAGGATTAAAGTGAGGTATAGAAGAGCGCAGACCTTAGACTAGAAGTTGAAATGGTGAGGACTAATATTTAAGAGGTCTTCAGTTATCAAAGCATGTTAAAGAATACGCTAATATTCATTCTAAGAGCAATGTGGTAAAGCAGAAGCAGTACAAAGCTAGCTTTTAATTGTTCTAACCAAAAATTCACATACTTAATTAAACAGATCTAAGAACACAAAACAAACATCTATATAAGTCAGTTCTTCCCAGGAGGAGCAGTATGTTTTGGGGAAAACACAGGGTTCTAAAACAAGAGGATTTGAGGTTCTAATCTGGTTATACCAACAATTAGCTATGTAATCAAGCATCTAAGTCTCTGAATTATGTTCATTTATAAAATGAGCTCTCTAAAGATCCTTTGTAAGTCCAAACTTTAATGACTCTATTCAGATGATTCTATAGTCAAGTAAAATGTACAAACAACACTTACATATTAGAAATAGTATAAAATATGAACTTTGGATCCAGACAACCTGGGAATCCAATTAATCTCTTTAATTTACTAAATTGTAAAATCCTGGCAAGCTGCTTCATCTCTCTATGATCAGTGAATGTGTCTCATAGAATTTTCTAAGTAGATGAGATAAGGTACATATAAAGTGCTTCTCACAGGGACTTGTGTGAAAGAATATTTTGCCAATGTTGGCTCAGTGCTGGTAGCTCAGCGGCTAGGGTGCCAGCCACATATACTGGAGCTAGTGGGTTCGAACCCGGCCAGGGCCTGCCAAACGACGACAACTACAACCAAAAAATAGCCAGGCACTGTAGTGGGTGCCTGTGGTCCCAGCTGCTTGGAAGGCTGAGACAAATGAACCACGTAAGCCCAAGAGTTTGAGGTTGCTGTGAGCTGTGACATGTCACAGCTGTGCTGTGACAGCACTCTACTGAGGGTGACATAGTGAGACTCTGTCTCAAAAAAAAATATATATATATATATATGGCCAATTTTTTTTTTTTTTTTTTTTTTTTGTAGAGACAGAGTCTTACTTTCTCGCCCCTCAGTAGAGTAGCCATGGCGTCACACAGCTCACGGCAACCTCCAACTCCTGGGCTTAGGCAATTCTCTTGCCTCAGCCTCCCAAGTAGCCCTCCCAAGCTGGGTCTACAGGCACCTACCACAATGCCCGGCTGTTTTTTTGTTGCAGTTCAGCCGGGTTTGAACCCGCCACCCTTGGTATATGGGGCCAACGCCCTACCCACTGAGCCACAGGTGCCTCGCCCCCTCCCCCCCTTTTTTTAAGACAGAGTCTGAAGTTGTCACCCTAGGTAGAGTGCAGTGGCATCATAGCTTATAGCAACCTCAAACTCTTGGGCTGAAGCGATTCTTTTTCCTCAGCCTCCCAAGTAGCTGGGATTAAGGCGCTCACCACAATGCCTAGCTACTTTTGTTGTTATTGTTGTTATCTTTGTTGTTTAGCTGGCCTGGGCCCAGGTTCGAACCTGCCAGCCTGGATGTATGTGGCGGGCATCCTACCCACTGAGCTATAGGCGCTACCTGCCAAAGTTATTTTAAATATCATTAGTAATAAACTCTAAAATCCACAGCACTTTAAACACCATGAACCATGTGAGGCTACCACCTATTAAAATATGGTATAATCAGAGAAAAGCAGGGACAGAATGGCTTGACTGCAGTTAGGGTTTGGGGGGTGGTCCTGCCTCTGTACCTGTAGTTCCTGCAGCACCTGCATCTTCCATGAGTTCTCCCTCTTCCAACTCCATGTTGTTATATTCCACATCATTTTCTCCAGACCTAAATATATACAAAATTCATCATTCTCATAGAGTAAATACAATTAATGATCTGTCATACCTCAACAAACTTTTCTTTTTTCCATGTTTTTTTTAAATTAAATCATAGCTGTGTACATTAGTGCAATCATGGGGTACAATGTTCTGGTTTCATACACAATCTGAAATATTTTCATCAAACTGGTTAACATAGCCTTCATGGTATTTTCTTAATTATTGTGTTAAGACCTTTATATTCTGCATTTCAACAAACTTTGTAACAATAGACCACAGCTTTACTCTGTGAAGATAGGATGTTTCTAAATATAAAAATGAGGAAGATTTTTGTCATTATTACAAAAGTAGTGTTAATACCTAAACAGCCTTTTAAAAATACCAAGATATATTAGTAACAATTAATTTTTTAAATATTTAAATTTTAAAATGGCCTGAGAAGCATTAGAAGAAGAGATTATAGTTTCAGAGAATTGGTAATCTAATGGTAGTAAACCAAACATAAAACATTACAAAGTCTCTCATAGTAAAAAACACTATTAAGTATTTTCAAACAACAAAGTACTACTTGGAACAGTATAAATCAATTCTAGTTTTAAATATTTAAAGAAATCTCAAGATCAACTCTCAGTTTGACAGTATGAGGAGCTTTGCAGAACCACTCTCTAGTGAAACTAGTGATTTTTAAAACCACCATTTAAAGACTATAGAAATGATCCAAAGGACATTCGGAAATAAAAAAATATTTACTTAAGAAAAGCTATTAAAACTTGGTGGCTTGGCACCTGTGGCTCAGCGGGCTAAGGCACCAGTCACGTACACCTGAGCTGGCGGGTTCGAATCCAGCCCGGCCCGCCAAACAACAATGATGGCAGCAACCAAAAAAAAAAAAAAAACGGCCGGGCATTGTGGCGGGCGCCTGTAGTCCCAGCTACTTGGGAGGCGGAGGCAAGAGACTCGCTTGAGCCCAGGAATTGGAGGTTGCTGTGAGCTGTGATGCTATGAAACTCTATCCAGGGTGACAGCTTGAGGCTCTGTCTCAAAAAAAAAAAAAAAAAACTTGGTAAAAACACCTACAGTATTTGAGCCGAGACCATTTCTGTTTCCCTACTCTTCCCCTACAGAAATCCCACACCAGATTGGTGCAGAAAACAAAGTCGGCCTCCCATTTCTGGCAGCTCCTAAGAGAAGGACTATATTCCCAGGAGGGGCAAGACATCAGCATATGTCTCAGTCCCCAACTACCTGTTGCTGATGCTAAGGTCCAGGTATGTGTGGCCACGAGACAGGAGCTCCCTTCTTCTACCCAGACCCACTCATGGAATAGACGGTCTCCTTGGGTGCAGCATGAGAATACTGGGGCCCAAATCACCCCTACCCCAGCTTATTCATGAGACGGAGGTCCCAGGCCTGAAAAAGCAAGCTAAGAAGAGCTAAGGCTATAGTTTTCAATGTCCAATTAGCTCAGCTTCTAAAGTAGGAGAAGCATACCTTTGCCCCTACTTTAGCTTCAAAACACAGGCTCAGAGATTTTAACTAAAGGGAGAAACAGGCTATAAAACAAAGCCTCAGAGAAACATATAACACTACTAAAAACATCGACAAAATACAGTCAGCTCTCTGTATCTATAAATTCTGCATCCATGGATTCAACTATTCATGCATCAAAAATATTGACAAAAAAATTGGCTCGGCGCCTGTGGCTCAACAGGCTAAGGCGCCAGCCACGTACACCTGAGCTGGTGGGTTCGAATCCAGACCGGGCCCGCCAAACAATGACAGCTGCAACCAAAAAAAAAAAAAAAATATTGACAAAAAAATTGATGACTGGGTATAGTGGCTTACACCTGTAAGGCCAAAAGTTTAGGAGTCCCAGAGATAAGAATTGCTTGAGGCTGGGAGTTCGAGACCAGCCTGAGCAACATAGTATGACCCCCCATCTCTAGAAACATAAAAACAAAAAAAAATTAGCTGGGTGTGGTAGTGTGTGCCTGTAGTCCCAGCTAAGATAGAGGGTGAGGTGGGAGGATCATTTGAGCCTAGAGTTCATGGTAATAGCGATCTATGATCAAGCCACCACTTTACTTCAGCCTGAGTGACAGAGCACAAAAATAAGAAAATAAATAGATTAGATACATAGATGAGTATAATCTGTAGTGAACATGCATGGATGCTTTTCCTTAATCATTATTTTTTAAACAATACAGTAAAACAACATAGCTCACAGCAATCTCAAATCTTAGGCTTAAGCAATTCTCTTGCCTCAGCCTCCCAAGTAGCTGGGACTATAGCCGCCCACCACAACAACCGGCTATATTTTTGTTGCAATTGCCATTGTTGCTTTCTACATACTTGTAAAGAATTCAAAAATGAAATCAGCTGGGGACAGTGGCTTGCACCTGTAATCCCAGGAACTTGGAAGGCTAAGTAAAGCAAGAGGACTCCTTGAGGACAGGAGTTCAAGAACAGCCCAGACAATTTATCGAGATCTCATCTTTAAAAAAAAATTTTTTTAAATTAGCTGGGCATGGTATGCCAAGCCTGAAGTCCCAGTTCTTTGGAAGATTGTGTGAGCTCTACACTGCAAGGCTGTGGTGAGTGATGATCACTACCCTGGGTGACAAAGTAAGACAATATCTCTTAAAAAAAAAAATTAAAAAAGAAAACAAAACCAATTCTGGCTGGCAGGTGATTCAACAGCTATAATCCTAGTATACTGAGAGGCTGAGGTGAGCGGACCCCTGGAACTCAGGCATTCAAGACTAGCCTGAGCAAAATAGTGAGAGCCCCCCACTCCATCTTTACTAGAAATAGAAAAAGTACCCGATACTTGAACCCAGGAGTTTGAGGTTGCTGTGAGCTAGGCTGATGCCTTGGCACTCTAACCTAGGCAACAGAGGGAGAGTCTGTCTCAAAACAAAAAAAATAAATTCAACTCCATTGGTAAGAGCATGAAAGAACAAAACATGCAGGAAAAAAGTTAACAGAAGTATACTCTCAAAACTACAAAACACTTTTACAACTATTACATGGTAAAAGACGAAGTAAAGTATGCTAGGAGGCCAAGGTGAGAAGACCATTTCCTTTACTTGGTTAAAATGATGAAAAGAAATGCTACCAAGTAAGAGAAACTATTTGCAAAGCATATATCCAACACAGGACTTATATCTAAAATATATAAAGAACTCTCAAAATTCAACAGTAGTTGCCCAAAGGCTGAGGGAGAGTTACCATTTAACAGGTATGGCATTTTAGTCTAGGAAGATGGAAAAAAAGTTCTAGAAATAGATGTTTGCTGTTAAAAAAAAAAAAAAAAAAAAAAAACCCAAGAATAGTGAACGTATTTAACGCCATTGAACCACACTTAAAAACGGTAAATTTCATGTTATGAATCTTTACCATAAAAAAACCTCAGAATAGGGCGGCGCCTGTGGCTCAGCGAGTGGGCGCCAGCCCCATATACCAAGGGTGGCGGGTTCAAACCCGGCCCCGGCCAAACTGCATCAAAAATTAGCCGGGCGCTGTGGCGGGCGCCTGTAGTCCCAACTACCTGGAAGGCTGAGGCAAGAGAATTGCCTAAGCCCAGGAGTTGGAGGTTGCTGTGAGCTGTGACAGCACTCTATGGAGGGTAATAGAGTGAGACTCTGTCTCTACAAAAAAAAAAAAACAAAACAAAAACCTCAGAATACCACTCTACGGGAGGGCGATAGAGACTCTGTCTCTACAAAAAAGAAAAAAGAAAAAAAAACAAACAAACAAAAACCTCAGAATAGCACTCTATGGAGGGCGATAGAGAGAGACTCTGTCTCTACAAAAAAAAAAAAAAAACAAGAAAAAAAACAAACAAACATCAGAATAGCCTGGGCCCGCCAAACAACAATGAAGGCTGCAACCAAAAAATGGCCGGGTGTTGTGGCGGGCACCTGTAGTCCCAGCTACCTGGGAAGCTGAGGCAGGAGACTCGCTTGAGCCCAGGAGTTAGAGGTTGCTGTGAGCTGTGATGCCATTGCACTCTACCCAGGGTGATAGCTGGAGGCTCTGTCTCAAAAAAAAAAAAAAAAAAATTGGGGCGGCACCTGTGGCTCCAAGGAGTCTGGCGCCGGCCCCATATGCCGGAGGTGGTGCGTTCGAACCCAGCCCCGGCCAAAAACTGCAAAAAAACAAACCTCAGAATTATACAAATACACTCCAATTACAAAATGGGAAAAATACATGAACAGGAATTTCACCAACAAAGATACAGATGGTACATTAAGCAGATGATTTTCAGTAGTCATTAGTGGAATGGAAATTAAAACCACAATGAAATATCACTACACACCTAACAGAATAGCGAAAATAAAAACTAGTAACTAGACTAAATGCTGGTCAGGATTCAAACAATTTGAATTACTTATATACTGCTGGTAAAAATGTACAACATTACAGCCATTCTGGAAAACCATTTGGTAATTTCTTTAAAACCTAAACATGTCATTATCATACAATTCATCCTTTACATTTATCACAGAGAAATGAAGACGTATGCTGATGCAAAACAAGTACGTGCATGTTTACAGTAGCCCTATTCATAATAGCCAAAATAATTCAGATGTCCTTTTTTTTGAGACAGAGTCTCACTTTCTTCTCCCTGGTAGAGTACTATGGCATCACAGCTCACAGCAACCTCAAACTCTTGGGCTCAAGCAATTCTCCCGCCTCAGCCTCACAAGTAGCTAGGACTGGCTTCTGCCACACTGATCGGATCTTGCTCTTGCTCAGGCTGGTCTTGAACTCGTGAGCTCAAGCAATTCATCTGCCTCAGCCTCCCAGCATGCTGAGATTGCTGGCATCAGCCACTGCACCCAGCCAGGTGTCCTTTAATAGGTGAATGTGCTAAACAAACTATAGCCACAACATCAAACAATACTCAGCAATAAAAAGATACAAACTATTGCTACCTGGATTATTAATTACCTGGATGAATTTCAAGAGAACTATGCTGAATGAAAAGCCAATCTCTTTATGTTACTAACTGTATACGTTCATTTAAGTAACTTTAATTCTTTAAATGACAAAATTATAGAAATGGGGAACAAAAGAATGGTTGCCAAGGGTTAAAGAGAGGGCTCAGGTGGGAGGAAAGTTGATATGCCTATAAAAAGGCAACATGGGGATTCTTATGGTGATAGAAATGTTCTACATCTTGACTATATCAATATTCTGACTATGATGTTGTGCTACAATTTAAGATGTTACCACTGGGGGCCAGATGTGGTAGCTCATGCCTGTAATCCGACCTCTGGAAGGCTGAGGTAGGAGGATCTCTGAAACTTAGGTGTTCAAGACTAGCATGAGGGAAGTAAGACCCTGTCTCTACTAAAAACTAGAAAAATCAGCTGGGTGTGGTAGCTGGTGCCTGTAGTCCCAGTTACTTAGGAGATTGAGGCAAGAGAATTAATTGAACCCAGGAGTTTTTGAGGCTGCTATGAGCTAGGCTGAGGCCATAGTTTGCCTGGACTATCTCAGGCAAAAAAAAAAAAATAGCTGTATCACCGAGGAATGAATAATATCTGTATTATTTCTTACACCTCCATGTGAATTTCCTCTAAGAAGAAAAAGAAAAAAACAGCAGGAAAAAATATACAGTACTATCACAGAAAGACCAATGGAGGAGAAGGTAGAGAAAGAGAAGAAAGAAAAAAAGTCTTAAGTGAATGTATTGTAGCTAAAATGGCTATTTATAATAATGAGTATCCAAACAAACTGTATGCCTAGTTCTTCCTCTACAAAAGAAAGGAATTAATCTTAATCTCTAAGATTTAACATTTTATGATTCCCCAAGTGTGCAAAATAGCTTAAGATACACTGTGCTATTATTTCTATGAATTATACAAAATAATTTGAATTGAAATATCACTGTAGATGTCTATATGTAGATAGAACATAGTTAAACTTTCTATTAGAAAGAGGACTAGAAAGTCAATCTAATAAAAGGTTATAATGGAAGTTTTACATAAAACCGAATTTGCCTTCAGAACAATCTAAAAACAAAGTCAAAAGACAACAAACAAATTAATTTAGACGTAACTTCATGTTTAAGCTATCAGCAAGTTGGAGTTCGCTTTACAGAATCAAGCAGTTATGTTGAACCTACAGCCTTCAGGCCATATCAGTTTATTCGAGGATTGTTTTGCTAATCTCTGGCATTGGATTTCACAAAAAGTATGAACAGACCTTCTTCTTTTTTTTTTTTTTTGAGACAGAGCCTCAAGCTGTCACCCTGGATAGAGTGCCGTGGCATCACAGCTCACAGCAACTTCCAATTCCTGGGCTCAAGCGAGTCTCCTGCCTCTGCCTCCGAAGTAGCTGGGACTACAGGCGCCTGCCACAAAGCCCGGCTGTTTTTTTTTTTTTTTTTTTTTAAGGTTGCAGCCACCATTGTTGTTTGGCAGGTCCGGGTTGGATTCGAACCCGCCAGCTCAGGTGTACGTGGCTGGCGCCTTAGCCCGTTGAGCCACAGGCGCCGAGCCCACAGACCTTCTTTTTAGTTACTCATGTATTTAATGTGTGGCCTAAGACAACTCTTCTTCTGAAGTGTAGCGAAAAAGAAAAACAGGTTGAACATCCCTGAAATATCAACTGTAAATTTTCCAAGTTGATTCAAATTAACCCATTCTATATTATATCTCCAAAATCTCACTTAACGACTTCTCATTTAGGCGTTTAAATACCTTGCTTCACATTTTAACTAGCTAACCCATTTTAGATAATTTGCTACAGATGCTAAAAGAGAAACAGTAAGTGACAATGGTCTATTTTGAGGAGCTAATTTGTAAGAAAGAAAGGGACTTAACTTGGGTGTCAAAATTCTCCCCTTACTCTTTTGTGAAATAGCTAACTAATTCTAAGCCTTGGGACAAGAAATTGCAAGATGAACTTCAAATGTGTAGTAGTACAAGAAAGTAAAAAGTGCTTTAAAAATAATGGCGACGGACATAGCCAGAAGGTGGCCCATCCTTAAGCCATGGAAAAATGCCCCCACCAGAAGCCGAACTCCGCCAGAACCTTCATCTTAGACTTTTCAACTTCCAGAACTGTAAGAAAATAAATTTCTGTTGTTTAAAAAAAAAAAAAAAAAAAAATAATGGCGACATGTTTAAAAAGCACAGTACTTAGGTATAACAAGTTCCCACTGACCAAATCTGAGATAATTTGGGCAATAAATAAATATGGATAATAAAGAATTAAACCATTTAATCATATGAGAATCCCTAAATCCCTACTAATGAATGAATTAATGGGTAGAGGGAAAGCTCCTCCTTAAATTCCAGTTAATAAATATAGAAGGAATAATGGAATTAGAATATCATCTTTTGGCAATCAACACAGTAATCATTTTAAAGCAAGAATCATTAACAGATATTAAAATTAGTAAGCAAAAGAAGTTTGAGAAATAGGATATTTACAGTCTCACAGTACGTTCCCACAATATCTTTTTTTTTTTTTTTTTTAAATAGAGACAGGGTCTCTCACTCCTGAGCTCAAGCATTTCATCTGCCTTGGCCTTGCAGTGTACTGGGATTACAGACATAAGCCACCGCACCTGGCCCACAAGGTACATACCAATTACAAAGGGAAAAGTACTAATTTTATTATTTTTTATTTATTTATTTGTTGTCATTAAATCATAGCTATGTGCATTAATGCAATCATGGGGTACAATGTTCTAGGTTTTTTTTTTTTTTTTTAAGAGACAGAGTTTCACTTTGTCACCCTCCGTAGAGTGCCATGGTGTCACAGCTCACAGCAACCTCCAGCTCTTGGGCTTAGACGATTCTCTTGCCTCAGTCTCCTGAGTAGCTGGGACTACAGGCGCCCGCCACAACGCCCGGCTATTTTTTGTTGCAGTTCGGCTGGGGCCAGGTTTGAACCTGCCACCCTCTCTCGGTATATGTTGTCTGATGCCCTACTCACTGAGCCACAGGTGCTGCCCCAACGTGCTGGTTTTATATACAATTTGAAATACTTTCATCAAACTGGCTGGCGGCCTGTAGAAGACTGAAACTGGACCCGCACCTTTCACCATTAACTAAGATAGACTCTCACTGGATTAAAGATTTAAACTTAAGACATGAAACTATAAAAATACTAGAAGAAAGTGCAGGGAACATTTTTTAATTTTTTATGTTTTAGAGACAGAGTCTCACTTTGTTGCCCTTGGTAGAGTGTTGTGGCGTCACAGCACACAGCAAACTCCAGCTCTTGGGCTTAGGCGATTGTCTTTTCACAGCCTCCAGAGCAGCTGGGACTACAGGCACCCACCTCAACGCATGGCTATTTTTTGTTGCAGTTTGGTGGGGACCGGGTTCAAACCCGCCACCCTCGGTATATGGGGCCAGAGGCCTACTCACTGAGCCATTGGTGCCGCCCAGGGAAAAGCACTAATTTTAGAGTAGAGAAACCTGGCAGATGCTATGCCAACCAACGATCAAAATTAGTCACGTGTAATGGAACACGCTGACATGCTCTCCCCACTCTAATATGATGTTCCGAAAAAGATGTATCATTGCCTCTGTAGTTCAGTGGCTAGGGTGCCAGCCACATACACGGGAGCTGGCAGATTCAAACCCAGTCCAGGCCTGCCAAATGACAAATGACAATTACAACAACAATAACAACAAAAATAGCTGGGCACTATGGCAGGCGTCTGTAGTCCCAGCTACTTGGGAGGCTGAGGCAAGAGAATCGCTTAAGCCCAAGAGTTTGGGGTTGCTGTGAGCTGTGATGCCACGGTCCTCTACCAGGGGCAACATGGTGAGACTCCAACTCAAAAAAAAAAATCAAACAAACAATAGTCTAGTCATGAGGAAACTTCAGTTTAATCCATATTGAAGGATTTTCCTCAAAATAACAATTCTAATTTTTCCAAAGTGTTACTCTTGAAAAACAAATTTTAAAAAATTCAGATGGAAATAAACTAAAGAGATTTAAGACCTAATGCAACATGTGCTCCTGGAATAGACTGTGCACCAAAGGATACACATTAGTAGCAACTTTTTAATATATTAGTACCTCGATGTTAATTTCTTGATTTTGAAAATTGTATTACAGTTATGTAAAAAAAACTCTCCTTATTTAAAGTAATTACACAGGCCAGGCACAGTGACTCATGTCTGTAATCCTAGTACTCTGGGAGGCCAAGGCAGGTGGATTGCCTGAGCTCTGGAGTTCGAGACTAGCCTGAGCAAAGGCAAGATCCTATCTCTACTAAAACCAGAAAACCTAGTTGGACATTGTGGCAGGTACCTGTAGTCCAGCTACACAGGAAGTGGAGGTAAGAGGATAGCGTGAGCCCCGGAGTATGCGGTTGGTTGCTATGAGATATGGAGCCAAAGCATTCTACCCAGTGCAGCAGTGAGGCAGTGTAAGGGGAAGCGGAAGGGAAGGGGAAGGGGGATAAAGTGGGAAGGGGGATAAGGGGGAAAGGGGGAGGGAAAGGAAGGGAAGGGAGCAAAAATAAACATCAGAAGTATATTCACTTAAGTGTCTCAGAAAGAAATTATATACAAAGAAAAAAGAAACATAACGAAGCAAAATATTAACATTTGGGGAATGAACCTGTGTGACGGGTATATGGAAATTTTAGGTAATATTTTTGCAACATTTCTTAAGTATAGAATAATTTCAAAATTAAAATTTAAGTGTTAAAATAGGCCAGGCCCAATGGCTCATGCCTATAATGCCAGCAATTTGGGACGCAAAGACAAGAAGATCACTTGAGGCCAGGAGTTCAAGATGAGCCTGGGCAACATAGCAAGATCCTGTCTCTACAAAATACTAAAACCAGCCAGGCATGGTGGTGTATGCCTATAGTCCCACCTCCTCCAGGAGGATCACTTGAAGCCTGGAGTTTGAGGCTATGGTTATGCCACTGTACTCCAGCCTGGACAAAACAGTTAGGCATGGTCTCTAAAAAATAAAGTTAAAACAAAAAATCTGAGCTTAGAATGCAGAAATGAAAGGGAAGAAAATAGCTACTGATTATTCAAAAAAACTGCTGAATATCCCCAGTACATTAGTTAATATAATTCTAACAATTACCACTTAGATGCTTTACAGTGGTAGTTAATGTGTGATACTCACATAGTTTCTTCATCAATATCATTTTCTTCTGTGTTACTTGTTGCTGTGGAACTAGCAGAGGAACTGCTGCCATCGAGGTGATTTACTTCATCTTCACATACAAGATCCAGATCCAGATCTCCATCTGACAGCTCATGCTAGGTCAAGGCAAGAAAACAAGATTTCTATTTCAAATATTTCTTCTACTCAGCTGAACATCCCATCCAGCCCATGAAGCAAGCACTAAAGAAAAAAGTTATCAGATTTCTATTCTCTGCTTCTGTGCCTAGGCAGTTGAGCTCTGTAGAGAGAAAAAAAAAGAAAAAGCACACAATCACACTGACTGTTACTACTACTAATTTATGGTTGTCAACTTCAGTGTAAGTGGAAATGCTTCAGTGTAAGTGGAAATGCTTCATTCATTCCATTGTTCAATGTCAGCTTCCAGTGAGGTTCCTCACAGAGTAACAACTTTTGCCTGATCTTTATCATCCTCAAGGTCATGAACTAACACTGTCACCTCTCTGCACAGAAAAAAATACAAGTTAATAAGCATAAACTACCCCAGCTTTCAACTGCCTTACCTATAAACGCCACCATTCCTTTTACTCAATCGATCAGCTGTTACACCTGAGTTCTCCATCTCAACCCCTATTATCTCTTTAGTTGTCAATGCACTTATCTTTATCTTCAATCTCTCTCCCCACTGGCTCCTTCATTTTAACATCAAACTGAAGTCACTCTTTTTATTTATTTATTTATTTTCTGAGACAGGGTCTTGCTTTGCCACTTGGGCTAGAGTGCTATGGTATTATCACAACTCACTGCAACCTTAATCTAGTGGGTTAAGTGATCTTTGTGCCTCAACCTACAGAGTAGCTAGGACTGGAGGTGCATTATACCACATGCAGTGAATTTTTGAGAGATGGGATCTTGGTATTTTCCTCAGACCAATCTCGAACTCCTGGCCTCAGCAATCCTTCTACCTTGGTCTTCCCAAATTCTAGGATTACAGGTATGAGCCACCATATCTGGCCTCTCTCTAATCTTAAAAAAACCTTCACTAGTCTCTGCACCCCTGTCTTACTTAAAAATAGCTACCACTTCTTGAGTTCTTTTGTTTTGTTTTCCTTCGCTTTCTTGAGGCAGAGTCTCACTCTCTTGCCCAAGCTAGAATGCCACTGCATTAGCTTTGCTCACAGCAATCTCAAACTACTGGATTTAAGCCATCCTCCCGCCTCAGCCTCCCAAGGAGCTGGGACTATAAACACCTATCATGACACTGTTAAATTTTTCTATCTTTAGTAAAGATGGGGTCTTATTCTTATTCAGGCTATTCTTAAACTCTCAGCTTCACCTCCCAGAGCGCTAGAATTACAGGCATGAGCCACAGCACTTCTTGAATTCTTTTTTTTTTTTTTTTTGTAGGGACAGAGTTTCACCTTATTGCCCTCGGTAGAGTGCCGAGGCGTACACAGCAACCTCCAACTCCTGGGCTTAGGCGATTCTCTTGCCTCAGCCTCCCACCCTCGGTATATGGGGCCAGCACCCTACTCGCTGAGCCACAGGCACCGCCCAGCACTTTTTGAATTCTTATACTGGATGTTGTTTAGCTGGGACAAAATAGGGCAGTCTCCAAATGCTCATTCTACTACACATACAACGATAAAGTACCTACTAGTTACACTGAATGAAAATAAAATATATTTTTAACACCCACAATTTATATAGTTTAGTTTCTAGAATGCCCATCACAGTCTATTTTATACAATAGTTTTCTGCAATAAACTAATTTTTCTTTCTTTTTTTTTTTTTTTGAGACACAGTCTCACTATGTCACCCTCAGTAGAGTGCTGTGGCATCACAGAAACCTTAAACTTCTGGACTTAAGTGATTCTCTTGCCTCAGCCTCCCCGTAGCCGGGACGACAGGCACCTGCCACAATGCCCAGCTATTTTTTGTTGAATTTGTCATTGTTGTTTAGCTGGTCCAGGCCAGATTCGAACCCACCAGCCTCCGGTGTATGTGGCTGGCACCGTAACCACTGTGCTATGGTTACGATATGGTTAGCCAATAAACTAATTTTTAGAACCTTGAAATGCTTTGATTCAACTTCTCACTTATACAGTAACATTTATGAAAGGGATATATACATTAATAATGAAAATCAATGAACAAGATTTTCGGTCCACTGTATTAATACATTATATGTTAAAAGCCATGATCCCATTGTTTCTCTTATCGAACACAAAATAAATCTAAAACTGGCCTAATTATTACATGATAGTCTTCGTTCTGAATCTTCTCTTCATCTTCTTCATCCTCTTTGGCCTCCCTTACAGAAGATGGAGTAGGACCACCCTCAAGAAGCATATCAGAACATGCAGACTTCTTAGCTCGTGTCTCTGAAGCGTCATCATTTTGGGGGCTATGATGATTATCTGGTGGTGACAAATCTCTTGATTTTTGAGTTCGAGACAGTTCAATAGTAAGTCTCTTTTAAAACAAGAACACAAATAAAAAGTCTTAACTAGTACCTCACTGGCACAGATAAAAAATGTTTCAAGTAAAAAAAAACGCTTTCACACATTCCTAAAACTATTTTTCTCAACCTCTCCTGCATTTTGATTGTGAAAAAACCTATTACAAAGATAAACTACCCCATTATTCTTATCCTCCTTCTTGCATAGCCAGCCCAAGCTACACATATAGTGAACAAAATGTATAGTGAATACAGAGTTTTAAATAGTGCACTTCACATAAAAATCTCTGAAGGTATGTATTTATACATTCATATTTTCCTCCTTCATCTATTAACCACTCTCAGCCCTCCAAATCTCCAGCAACATCCCAAGTTGCACTATAAAAAAAGAAACATTCCTTACATAGTTTAGTTTACCACTACAAAGTAAAAATTCATTAACTGATTTTTCCCAGTGCTCATTCAACCATAGTGAGAGTTCAAGACAGGGTAACTTTCTAAGTATAGCTTAGAGTCCTCTAAATCCAAAATAGCTTGTAGAAGAGAAATATCTAAGTCATTGTGACAAACTCAGAGACTTTACTTAAAACCAGAGCAGTACTGCACAATGTAACTTTACGCAGTGATGGAAACATTCTATGTCTGCAAAGCCTAATACAAGCAGTTGAAATGTGGCTACTGAACTAGACAGTGCAGAACTAAAGGCTCAAAAGTGATAAGGCTAGGGAATAGGATAAATGAATTTTTCTAGAACATTACAAACAATAAACATCCAAAATCTGATTACAAATGTAACAAGCCAAAAGGACAGTTCAAAACACTGAACCAGAAAAAGATGTTATTTCCTTACCTCTTTAAGGTTGTTTATTTGTTGGATATAACTAGTCTGTGCAGCTTCCAACTGAGAAATATACCAATGCTGGTCCCGACATTTTTGAAAGAAAGTGGGTGAACGTACCTGAAACCTTGAAAGAACAGCTCCACATAATAATCAAAATAATAAAACAATCTGGCCTTGAATCTATAATTATAAATTCTGCCATTCTGGTTAATTTGATTATAAGGTCAAAATTCAGATTAACTTAAATCTCCTAGCATTTCCTATTTATAATGTAGTCCACAAATTATAATGACATAAGGTACTGAAAAATCAGCTGTCCAACTCAATCTGTACTTTTCTAATGGTCCCCAAACAGTGAGTTACATGCTCTAAATAAACTACATCCTCAATATCTTCAGATAGCAGCTTAAAATCAAAATGCCCCTATATCATACCATGGCATATTTTAACTAGGATTAAGGATAAAAGGGTACTCTATCGTTAAAATAGATAAATAGTGATAGGATCGTGATCTATCTGGAGTTACTTCTTAGGGTTTGCTCTATGGCCCGGGCTACAGTCATCACAGCTTAGGGCAACCTCAAACTCCTAGACTCAAGCAACCCTTCTGCCTCAGCCTGCTAAGTAGCTGAGACCACAGGTGTGTGCCACCACACCCAGCAAACTGTTCTAATTTTGTAGAAACAGGCTCTCACTATGTTGCTCAGGATGGTCTCAAACTGTGGGACTCCCAAAGTGTGAGCATTATAGGAGTGACCTACTATGTCCAGCTATTAACTTAAATTGTTAAAAAAGTATTACCAAGGCCAAGCACAATGGCTCATGCCTGTAATCCTAGCACTCTGGAAGGTCGAGGTGGGTAGACTGCCTGAGCTCAGGAGTTCTACACCAGTCTGAGCAAGAGTGAGCCCCCAATCTCTAAAAAATAGGCAGCGTTGTGGAGGGTGCCTGTAGTCTCAGCTACTTGGAAAGCTGAGGCAAGAGGATCACTTGAGCCTAAGAGTTTGAGGTTGCTGTGAGCTATGACGTCATGGCATTCAACTGAGGGCGACAAAATAAGACTGTCTCAAAAAAAATGAATAAATAAATTTTTTTTAAAACACTTTTATTTATTTATTTATTTGTGTGTGTGGTTTTGGCCGGAGCTGGGTTTGAACCTGCCACCTCTAGCATATGGGGCCGGCACCCTACTCCTTTGAGCCACAGGCACCACCCGAATAAATAAATTTTTAAAAACTAAAAGACTATTACCTATTAAAGCAAACAAAACTAAATTATATACCTTTGTTATATAGTCCAAAATGATTACATTTGTAGTGAAAAAATTAGCAGTGCATAGGTAAAGGTATTTTTGTGGAAAAGAAGAACCAGAGACAAACTTTGGAACTTTACGTCTCTCTCACCCTTCCAGCCCTTCCACCCTAATGTTAGGTACCATTCAGTTTTTTCTAGGACTTTATACCTAGTTCAAGAAACTACTAATCATCTAATACTTATCTGCAGTAGATATCTAATTTTAGTCAAGAATATTCATCCATAGAAGGATAGAGATGATTCATTCAACCACCATTCTAAGTGGATACTGCCTAGGACAGTAGTCACTGAGACACATTAGAGTGAGATCTTCAGACAAGTTATTTTCTTTAAATGACTATTGAAACCGTTGATCAACAACGCACATTTTAAATATTTGTGCCATTAAAACAAAAGCAAAAAGCAGGTAATGTTTCTCTTTTAATGAAGGAATAAACTACTTATATAAAGTTATAGAACAGTCTTAAATAATTTTCTTTCCACTCAAATCTCAAACTAAATAAGGCTTAAAATTTTGAGTAATCTTTTCATTAAATAAATATTACAAGTAATAGGATAATTAGAAAGCCCCTCTATGAACCCCACTGCAAATTTATTTATCTCACTATTAAGACATTATTTTATTGAGTAGTAAATTCTGCTTTTTGCTGCCCATTTTCTCTTGAGTTTCCTGGGGACAAAAACCATGTCTATTCCTTTGTAATTATAGCCCCAGTATTAGTCACAGGATACAGAGTCAAGAAATGCTGCTAAATAATTTACAATTAAACATCACACCAGGAATATATTTCTGAACTCATACACAAATCTAAAAGGTTTTGTTATAAACAGAGATGGCCTAATTGGAAAACTAGAGGCAGGGCGGCACCTGTGGCTCAGTGAGTAGATGCCGGCCCCATATGCCAAGAGAGAGAGGGGGGTCCAAACCCAGCCCCGGCCAAACTGCAACAAAAAATAGCCAGGCGTTGTGGCAGGCACCTATAGTCCCAGCTGCTCGGGAGGCTAAGGCAAGAGAATTGGCTAAGCCCAAGAGCTGGAGGTTGCTGTGAGCTGTGACACCACAGCACTCTACTGAGGGCAACAAAGTAAGACTCTGTCTCAAAAAAAAAACTAGAGCCAACTTTACTGAACAAATTCAATCAGGGCAACCTAATTCTTTGTATTCTCATTGAATCCCAAACAAACAAAAAGAGCATTAAAAAGAAGAAATTCTCTCATACGCAACCATCAGAAAGATTCAACATTACTATGACTCCAATAAGAAAGGGACTAAGGATACTTAAAAGTAGCTCTTTTGTAGGTAGGCTGGTAAAACTGACATTTGAATAATTTTGCAAAATTATTCAATGCTCTTTTTGCTTGTTTGGGGTGCCCATTGAGCCACAGGCACTGAGCCAAATGAATGGACTTCAAAATAAAGATTTTTTTTGTTTGTTTATTGCCTCTTTTTTCTTTTAACTTGTCACTGACTTGAAGTTTAAAAATCAAGTTTTGGGCGGCGCCTGTGGCTCAAAGGAGTAGGACGCTAGCCCCATATGCTGGAGGTGGTGGGTTCAAACCCAACCCCGGCCAAAAACCACAAAAAAACAAACAAACAAAAAAAAGTTCTGGTAATGTTATTCCCTCACAATAAAAGCAAAAGCAGAGTATCAAATGTTTCCTGTTACCTTAAAATCACTGTATCATTTTGGCGATTCAAGTATCCTTCATTTGCAAGTAAGTCCAGACGGAAAAACCTATTATAGCCCCAGCATTCTCCAACTTCAAAGTCTGATGCAAATTCTCTAATGATATTTTTAGTAGGATCATTGCAAGACTGGTGAACCATCTCTACACGATATTCATATCTAAAATTGAAAATCAGACCATCACTATTTTGTTAGTAAAGGAAGAATAAAAGACTCATATAAACATTAAAGTCATTACGTAATTAACTGAGAAGAAACTCATTGTATAGTTATATTTCTTTTAGAAAAGATTATAGCATTTAAAAAACAGCAGCATTCCTTTTTAATTTTGGGTTAACGTGAGGGTACAAACTACCAAATCACAATATTTGAATTTGTTAGGTAGAGTCCCTGTTGTAATTGTGTCCTGCACCCAAAAAGTATGACATACACTCCGACGTTGTGCATATTCAGTGGGAGCACCCTAAACTCCCCAATTTGAATTGAAACATCAGTTTTCTGTCCTATGTGGGTATGAATTAGTCTACTGGCTTCATATTAGCATTGAGTACATTGGAATTTTGCTTTTATATTCTTGTGATACTTTACTGAGAAGAATGTTTCAACTCCATCCAGGTTAATACAAAAGATGTGAAGTCACCATCTTTTTTACGGCTGAGTGGTATTCCCTGGTATGCATATACCACAGTTTGTTAACCCATTCCTGAACTGATGGGCATTTAGGTGGTTTCCATGTCCTGGTAATTGTAAACTGAGCTGCAATAAAGAATCTAGTGCATATGTCCTTATGATAAAACGATTTTTCTTCTGAGTAGATCCCTAGTAGTGAAACTGAGAGATCGAATGGGACATCTAATTTGAGTTCTTGAAGGATTCTCTATACTTCTTTCCAAAGAGGCTATATTAGTTACAGTCCCACCAACAGTGTAAAAGTGTTCCCCTCTCTCCATGTCCACGCCAGCATCTATAACTTTGGGATTTTTGTGATATGGGGTAAACTTACCATGGTTAGGAGTTATCTCAGGATGGTTTTGATTTGCTTCTCTGATGATTAGGGATGATGAACATTTATTTTCAAATAAATGTTTTGATTTGCTACTCTGATGATTAGGGATGATAAACATTTATTTTCATTAGCCATTCTTTTGTCTTCTTCAGAGAAGCGTCTGTTAACGTCTCTTGCCCAGTGAAGGATGAAATTATTAGCTCTTTTTTGTTGATTAGAGTTCTCTATAGATCTAGTTATTAGCAAGCCTTTGTCAGATATGTAAAATGCAAGTATCTTTTCCCATTCTGAAGATTAGCTATATGCTTTGATCGTTGTGAACTTAGTTGTGCAGAAACTTTTCAGTTTAATTAAGTCCCATTTATTTATTTTTGTTGTTGTTGCAATTGCCAAGAAGTCTACTTCACAAAATCTTTCCCTAGGCTTACAACTTCAAGAATTTTCCCCATACTTTATTCTAGGATTTTACTCATTTCCTGCCTTAGATTTTGATCTTTTATCCATCTTGAATCAATTGTTGTGAGTGGTGAAAGGTGCAGGTCAAGTTTTAGTCTTTTATATGTGGCTATCCAGTTCTCCTAGTACCATATATTGAATAGGGATTCTTTTCCCCAGTGTATGCTATTGTTTGGTTTATCAAACATCAGACGGCACTAAGATACTGGTTTCATCTCTTGGTTTTCTATTCTTTTTCACATATCCATGTCTCTATTTTTGTGCCAATACTATGCTGTTTTGATCACTGTGAACTTGTAATATAGCCTAAAGTCTGGTGAAGTGATGCCTCCAGCTTTGTTTTTATTACTAAGAATTGCCTTGGATATACAGGTTTTTATCTGGTTCTAAATGAAACAAAGAACTACTTATTCCAAATCGTCAAAGTTATGATGTTGGTATAATAGCAGCATTTTGAATAGAAAACCAAAACATAACTAAAACGAGCTCTTTTTTTCCTCATAAAAATGTTGAATGGGGCCAGGCGCAGTGGCTCAGGCCTGTAATCCTAGTACTCTGGGAGGCTGAAATGGGTAGACTGCCTGAGGTCAAGAGTTCAAGGCCAGCCTGGGCAAGAACAAGATCTCATCTCTACTAACAATAGAAAAGTAGCCTGGGCACCTGTGGCTCAAGTGGCTAAGGCGCCAGCCACGTGCACCTGAGCTGGCGGGTTCGAATCCAGCCCAGGCCCGTCAAACAACAATGACGGCTACAACCAAAAAATGGCCAGGCGTTGTGGTGGGCACCTGTAGTCCCAGCTGCTTGGAAGGCAGAGGCAAGAGACTCGCTTGAGCCCAGGAATTGGAGGTTGCTGTGAGCTGTGATGCCACATCACTCTATCCAGGGTGACAGCTTGAGGCTCTGTCTCGAAAAAAAAAAAAAAGAAAAAGAAAACTAGGTACCTGTTTGTGGGCTACTGGTGGGCACCTACGGTCCCAGCTACTTGAGAGGCTGAGACAAGAGGATCTCTTGAGCCCAAGAGTTTGAGGTTGCTGTTAGCTATGATGCCATGGCACTCTACCCAGGGTGAAAGAGTGAGACTCTCTCAAAAAAAAAAAAAAAAAAAAAAAGAGGTTGACTAATATCTCAGGTATAAAACAATACTTGAGGCTAGGCATGGTGGCTCACTCATATAATCCAAGCACTCTGGGAATCCAAGGTGGATGGATCATTTTTTGAGTTCAGGAGTTCAAAACCAACCTGAGCAAGAACGAAACCCCGTCTCTAAAACTATTTGCATGTTGTAGCAGGGGCCTGTAGTATCAGCTACTCCAGAAGCTGAGGCAAGTGGATTGCTTAAACCTAAGAGTTCGAGGTTGCTGTGAGCTATGATGTCATGGCACTTTCCAAGGGCAACAAAGTCTCTGTCTCGAAAATAAATAAATAATAAATAAAATACACTTCAAAAAATAACGTATAAACAAATACTTCAAAGTTGGCTTTTGTTCTACAAATGTAAGACTTTTTCTATATATTCATCATTCACATTTCCTCAGATATGAATGTTCTGTCATTTCTTTTTTTTTTTTTTTTGAGACAGAGTCTCAAGCTGTCACCCTGGATAGAGTGCCGTGGCATTACAGATTACAGCAACCTCCAACTTCTGGGCTCAAGCAAGTCTCTTGCCTCCGCCTCCCAAGTAGCTGGGACACAGGCGCCCACCACAACGCCCAGCCATTTTTTTTTTTTTTTTTGAGACAGAGCCTCAAGCTGTCACCCTGGATAGAGTGCTGTGGCATCACAGCTCACAGCAACCTCCAATTCCTGGGCTCAAGCGAGTCTCCTGCCTCCGCCTCCCAAGTAGCTGGGACTACAGGCCACAATGTCTGGCCATTTTTTGGTTGCAGCCGTCATTGTTGTTTGGCGAGCCCAGGCTGGATTCGAACCCGCCAGCTCAGGTGTACGTGGCTGGCACCTTAGCCCGCTGAGCCACAGGTGCCGAGCCTAGTTCTTGTTTTCTAACCTTATGGTATGTTGACTGTTAAGTAAAATTTAGTTAGCTTATGTTTTTTGAATCCAGTCTGATATATTTTGTATTTTAACTGGAGTGTATTTAATCAGTTGATGTGTAATGTAATTATAGTACTTATTACTTGTTTTCTATTTGTTTGGCCCATTCTGTATTATTTTTCTCCTCACTTTTTTTTTCTTGGATTAATGGAATATTTTCAATTATCCCTCCCTCATGAATTTCTTTGTTTTACTTCCTTTAAATACACATGTGCATGTATATATCTCCAACAAAAGACGTTTATCCAGAATATATCATTGAATTAGACATCCCATCCACCGGCCTCCTACTCCCCAACGTGGGGCCCCACGTATCCTTGATAAATTTGTATTTCACCACATCCCATTTGTCCAGTTTCTACCCTTGTTTGTCATTGCTGTCCTGTATTTTAGTTTGACATACATTTGAAAACCCCAAAGATACGATTATACTGTCATTATTCAGGTAGATTTACTCAGATATTTATATTTTTTCTTGCTCTTCACATTCATATACCTTTATTTACATACTTCCCTTTGGGATCATTATTCCTTAGATTTAGTGTGGGTCTGCTGATGATAAATTGACTGGTTTTATTTGTCTGAAAACATATTTATTTTTTGAGGCCTTAAATTATTTTTTAAGTTTGAGGTATATATAAATCTGTAAGCACAGATTGATGGATTTTTTTATTTGTATGAAGTTGTGTAAAACATCATGCAAATCAAGGTATAGGAAACTTGCATTCAAACAGGTTCCCATTGTCCTCACCACATGAATAACCACTTCCTGGTCAACTGTCTCTTCTGACTTCGATCAGGGTAGATACATTTTGATTTATTTTGCTTGTTTTTGTCTTATTAATGGAGTTATATACTCTTTTGTTTCAGGCTTCTTTTGCTCAGCATTATAAGTATGTGATTTGTCCTTGTTTTTCACTAGTTCTGATAGTTTTTGTTTATACCATAAGTTATTTTATTCATATTGGTGTTGATGGGTGTTCAAATTGTTTATAGTTTACTGCCGTTGTAAATAATGCTGTTATGCACATTCATATACATACGTTTTGGGAGATATAAGTACTTATTTGTGTTTGACATAAATTTAGGAGAAGAATTGCTGGGTCACAGAGTAGCTTTAGTGTATATATTTAGCTTTAGTATATATAGTGCCACATAATTTCCCAAGTGGTTACTGATTTACACTCCCCATCACCAGTTAATGAAGGTTCCAGTTGTTTCATAACTCACTAATATATCAATCTTTTTTTCTTTCACTTTAGCCATTTTTTAGTGAGTGGTTTTATTGCATTGTGATTTCATTTTGCCTTTCCCAATAACTCTTAAAGTTATTCATATCACTTCATCCCTTGGCTATCTTTTTTCTTCTTGAAATGCACATTTTAGAGGTAGGGGAGTAGGAGGTCGGTGGATGGGATGTCTAACTTAATGATATGTTCTGGATAAATGTCTTTTGTTGGAGATATACACATGCACACATGTATTTAAAAAAGTCTTTTGTAGTTTGGCTTTTACTTTTCTTTATAGATCTTGATGGAACAGAAGTTTCTATGTTAATGGAAACTGAATAAATTAAGCCTTTTTTTGGATTAATGATTTTTATTTTGTTTTTATTTTATTTTTTATTTCAGATTAATGTGAGGGTACAAACAACCAGGTCACAATGTTTGAATTTGTTAGTTAGAGTCCATCTTTTAGTCGTGTCCCACACCCAAAGGTGTGCCTTTATACCCCTACATTGTCCCCAATAAGTGGGATTACACCAGTTACCCCTCCTCCCCTGCTTCCCCTACCCCCAAGTTGAATTGAGTTTTACTCCTGTGTGGGTGTATATTAGATCATCTATTGGCTTCATATGTATGTTGAGTACATTGGATACTTGCTTTTCCTTTCTTGTGATACCTTACTAAGAAGAATGTGTTTCAACTCTATCCAGGCTAATACAAAAGATACAAAGTCTCCATCTTTTTTTGTGGCCTAATAGTCAGTATTTCATGGTATACATATACCACAATTTGTTAATCCATTCCTGGTGTTGGTGGGCATTTAGGTTGTTTCCACATCTTGGTGGTGGTTAATTGAGCTGCGATCAACAGTGTAGTACAAATGTCCTTATGAGAAAATGACATTTTTTTCTTCTGGGTAGATACCTGCTGGAGGGGATTGTGGGATCAAATGGAAGGTCTATTTTGCGTTCTTTGAGGATTCTCCATACTTCTTTCTAAAGAGGCTGTATTAGTTTGCAGTCTTATCAACAGTGTAAAAGTGTTCCCTTCTCTCCACATCTGCACCAGCATCTGCAGTTTTTGTTTTGTTTTCTCTAATCTCAAGGTCATGAACATATTTTCCTATAATCTTAAAAAATTCTTTCTAGAATCTTTCTTTTTTTTTTTTTTTTTTTTGAGACAGAGCCTCAAGCTGTCACCCTGGATAGAGTGCTGTGACATCACAGCTCACAGCAACCTCCAATTCCTGGGCTCAAGCGAGTCTCCTGCCTCTGCCTCCCAAGCAGCTGGGACTACAGGCGC